>QFFA01004881.1:0-13252 GCA_003316565.1 Russula foetens | reverse complement strand
TTCTTCTTGCTCTTCTTGCTATGTGCTTCTGGCGGGGCAGCGGGCGCGGGTGGAGGCCCGTGAGACGCTGGGGTAGTCTCCTGTTTCCCGGCGGCCATTGGATGCTGCCGTCGTTGTCGTTGCCGTTGTCATTTCGTTTTCCTTCAGATGAGATTTGTGGGTCGGGTGTGTGTGTTTGTGGGCGTGCTTCTATTTGGGCGGCTTCAAGTGCTATATCGCCATATCCCAGTCAACACAACCTATGGCATATATCCAAATCGTCAGCGCCATCCTAACGCGGTGATACTCGTGGTCATATCGTGCATTTATGAGGGTTCTCCAAGTGTCGATCGAATGCGAATGCGAGTAGATGTGAGTTAAGCAGCAAGTGAATGATGAAGCGCGATGCTGAGTTGCTGACAGCGGCCAAGCGCCAGTCGGCGGCCTCCACTGGCAAGCCGGCGATTCTGCCATCCGTCCGACCGTTGTGCGGGTTTTCCTGACCCGACTGACCCTGGAAACCCTCAATTCAAACCCGAAAAAACCCACACCCTGGTCCCTGGAGGCTGGAGACCGCGGCAGGGTTTTGGAGGGTCGGGGTCGGGGTCGCTCTGAAATGACAATCCCTATCACTGGGATTATTGGAAGTTGACAACCTTGCAGGAGGGAAGCTAATCGCAACTTATCGAAGGAGAAAAACATACGGAGTGGTCCTTAAAACTACACAAATATCTCCAGGACGGCGATGCACTTGAGCAGCGCGAACCTTATGGGGCTCCAGTGTGCGCGAGGCGATGCGTCGGTTGTCGGGATTGGGGGATCCGCGCACGTTGTGTTGATGCAGCGGAGGGCGACTGTTGGCTTGGAAGGGGAAGAGCGACGATACGATGGCGAGGAAAGTTGAAGGGCGGGAGAACGGAGGGCGCGGGCGAACAAGGAAAACAGGGGACAAGGGTGGTATGGGCGGCGTGAACGGCGGGAGTTTTGGACAAGGCGAGGGCGATGGAGGCGTGGTGCGGAGCTAACACAGCGACGTCACGTGGTTCGGCGGAGAGGAGATTCAAGTCGTTTCGTTTTCGTTTTTGTTGTTTCAGCGCGTGCACTATCCTTACATTACACTACCATCTGCATCTGTAACGATCTCAGGGGCTAATAGGGGCCAATGATTGTGAGTTTGAGTTCGAGCTCACTCGACTTAGGCTTGTCTGTGTGAGCAACAATACAAGCACTGTACTAGGTTAACACAAGTGCTATGAAGAACGAAGTATTGATTCTCACCTCAGTATCAGCGCGCGCCAGCCTGAGATGCACGAGAACTGAAGTGACTACTACTGCCCATTAAATAGAAGATAAAATTCCCCCTCAGGCGAGTTAAGATAACTATCCTAAGTCCAAGGGTAAGACAGTTTCGATATTAACTACGGTGGCGTAAACCGTGCTTGGAATGTCCGATATGCTCGCGAAGTCGCTATGTGGGGTATTTGGGCGATCGAGCCCTCATCTTACTGACGTTAATCTGACACATTCTAGCCTCTGTTGATTCTAACATACAAGTCCGTAAAATGACAGGTGCAGACATCGATGATCGGATACGGCCCCATGTAGCAAAACTTGTGGTACATCGCTCTTCACTCAGTCATATCGCTGGATCAACGGAAAGTCGTCGTCTACGCTCGAGTTGAACTTTCTTGCATCGTCGGAGGAGAAAAAAAAATGTAACTCACAAATAGCCGTTGACGTCAGGGGCCTACTAGAGGACTATTTTTTGTCAGTTCCCCATTCAAGTTTCTGGGAAAATGTGGGATCCTCTGATAAGACATCGTGTTCGGTCGATGGACCGCCGCCTGGAGGACCTTCATCGGGGAACGGTAGTGCCATTCTCTGTAGATTTTGATGACTTTCCATTGGAGTAGCAAGGCTAAGGTCCCAGGGGTATCTGCGCATACCTCCGGCCAGTGCTGCGGCAGGTGGAACACTGAGGTTCGATACGAATAATTCCTGCGGAGAAGTCAAGGAAGAGGTGTTGACTGAGGTTGGCAGAACATGTATTGTCCCTGAATGCATTTGGTAACTATGTTCAGGTCGGGGCACAGATGTGGGGAAGTGAAACGGCGGATCTGTAGGTTGTGCGTCGGCGCGGACTGCAATCGGGAAAGGCGGAGATGGCCCAGTTTGCATGGGTGGATAAATGGTGTTGACCATGGACGTGATTCCGGTGGCATAATTGCTGGTGGGATATTCTGTTGCGTCAGTGGTGGGTGATGCAACTGCAGGGTGAGGGCTTTCGAGAGCACAAGTACGTGCATGGATAGATTGTTGCGACGTTCCGGTGATGTTCCAAGCTGCTGGAAACAAGTGTTGGATAGTCGGTCTAGCGGAAGGCATAGTCGGTGTGAAGGCAATGTCGTGATGTGGGGAAATGGGGGAACGAAATGCGCTGCGGTGAAAGGAATCTCCCGTAGTATCGGCGGCGGCTTCGTCAAAGCAGGATACTGAGTTCGAGCGATGACTTGAAGGGTCACAGAAAGGATAACGGCGTGGGAGAGACAAGTAGGGATCATTGTCGGGGCAGGTAAAGAACTCGTCTCCGGTATCGATACTGTCTTGGTGTAGATGGATGAATACCTGCCGAACGTTTCTAAGGATGCTGATTGGAATGTGTTCGTTATTACCGGATTGTGCCAATTTTACGAGATTGTCCCACAGGGCGCAGAATTCTCCCTTCAGTCTGGGAAGGGTGTTCTGAACGTTGAACTTGGAAAGTACTTCCAATGTCTTCGATTGCGAGTAAACATCACGGTTCCATCCATGCTCAGAGTAGGCATCCATCGTGCGCCGACAAATCGTGATACAATTGGCAAGTGACAGACTATCTCCGTGATTCAGATACTCCTGGAGGACAGCTTCCGAGACGCGGAGGTGACCCATAGCGAGTTCAAACCAACGGCCGTCACGTTCTTGAACCGTTGTGACAATCACGGAGATTACGCATTGCGAATAATATGCACTGAATGCGTCGCAGTAAGTGAACCTCCTGAGAAACAGTCCGAACTCAACAGAATTCAGAAGTCCACCCCAGTCCTTGTACATCACGCGATCGAAGATCCGTCGATTAATAGAAAGCGATGCTGCCTCCACCGCCTCGCGGCAGATTTCGATCCGGCGTAGCTTGACTGGTTCGGGAACCAGATTGGATGATAATGTATTGCACATGAATCCAACCAATGCTTCTGACATCTTTTCGCCGTTCGGTGCCTTGAAAGCGAGCTGTGGATCGGAGACAACCGCTGAGTTGAAAAATCCAGGAATGCCCTCGAAGAATTCCTCGAGTTCATCGTCTTCATCCAACGTCTCAAGTGTCCGTATTAGGGCGCGGCCATCGATATCAGATGGTAGGTCCAGAGCGAATTCTTCGGCCGCCTTCTCCATTCCATGGAGAAACCATGCGTAATATTGGTCCCTCAGAGAGCAAAAGCGAACCCACATCGCGCGGTCAAAGCAGTGGAATGCCGTGAGCCATTGGAGGGATTGAAAGACGAGGGAAAACAAGCCAGTATAAAGGAACCAGACCAACGGCGAGAGCGGGGTATTGTAGGGGCTATCATGTCGAAAGATGGGCATTAATGTGATGCATGCGTAGAGAAATGTGCAGATCCCGACCCAAGCAGCCACAAATTTGAACACTGTGGAGTTGAGATGGAAAAGGAAAATGATGAGACCCACGAAGAACAAAAAAAGAGAAGAATGTAGGAGGGCGGGTAACGCCCGGACTGCTATGGAAAGATGTAGTTTATCGACACCTTCAGCAAAAAACGCACGAATCCGCGCCCGATTTCGTGGGTGGTGTCGCTTGTGCGTGATTTTGACGTATCGACGCGCCCACTGTTGCAGTAACGTCGCAAGAAGTGCACAAGTAAGACTGATGGACAAGCTTAGAAACCAGAGGGTGTTAACCACGATTGCATAGCTTGGTAGAGAGGGTGGGGAGGAGATATTGGCTAGAATAGAAGACATGGAGGAAATGGGGGACATTTATAACCATCAGTAGGTACTCGCAAGGTGTTAAGTTTAGATACCTTGCATGCTCGGCTGGAAGACCTGGATGGATACTGAGATCAACGTCGCGACGGCCGCGGAAAATAAACCGGTCTGCGGAGGCCGAGTACTGAGTTCTCATCGAAAGCACGGAGGATGAAGTAGGGCTCACAAAGAGTAAAATTCCTTCGGCGTCTGCTTTCCAGCCTTCAGCCATGGTCGCATCTTCCTCCCTTGCCATCTCCAAATACATATTGGAGAGACGCCATGATCCGTCAACGAGGTTTGAATCGCCCTGTAATTCTCTGCTATGTGATGGCCGTGGTGGGTAACGGTGGTGGTTGCTACCTGTTTTCAATTTTCGTAAATGGGGAGCACGTGATCCGTAAATGAATGACATACGTAATCCGATACAACCATTCGATACTGTGGCTGCGGTACGCTCGTGAATATGTTGAGACATCGAAGAAACTATTTATGCGGAAGATGTTGGGGAGGGGGGAGGCGTTAGCAAAACACTTGACAGGGCTGCTATTCTGTTCATTTAAAACGCAAGTAGATATGATTTTGACAACTAGATTGGGTCTCAACAGGCCCTTAACCTTGACAGGGTTAGCACAGACACGTGCAGTGCGCAGCGTAGATACCTTCATGGCTGTGCTTTCTTCTAGAAAAACGGTGGATATGTCCCAGGGCATCGAGTACTTGATAACTTTGCTAAGTGGGAAATTTCGACTCTCCAGCATCATACTTTGCGGATTCCTGGGACCAGATTTGAACAGGTTCGATTTACGTTGAAGTATCCCCCGAATCATGCCAGCGGATCCACGCAGGGTTCGTCTATAGTAGGATCAGGGCAATAACACCGGCACCACTACACCACCACAACAGCACTGCACCGTATACGGTATTATGTGATCCCAGCCACAAGAAAAAACTCCGCTTGAATTCCGATCAGTTGTTGTACTATTTGCTGTGTAACTCATGAGACATCTAAAGCCAAAGGGATGCACCGCTGTTTGGTTAACGGTGGTACGGTAGTGGGGTTCAACGGGGTGCCGGACCGCGGTTCTGTGTGAAATGGTTCATTGCCAGGTCACGTGAGAGACGGCGATCACAATTCAGTCTCACTTTAAGTTTCAGTACTGAAGTCATTGTAACCCGGCCACTGAAAAATGAAGCTTCAGTGAACAATCCCTCCACGCAAGATGTACGACCTCGCTGGAGGACAAAAAACTCACTCTTATACGAATATACAGGGTGGAGTTGTCCCCGATTGGAGCCGTATCACTTGCGCCCACGATATTTACACAACTTCCCTCTCCGGCCCTGACCAAAGGCAGACCAAGGGTGGCACGGTCATGGGGGACGAAGAAAATAGGCATGTTCAGCGCTACAGTGGCGTAGCGTTGGTCGTCCATAGTGTAGATCAGGTGTAAAGCCTGAAAGTGGGTTCGATAAAGGGAGATAAGATATAATAAAATAAAACCAATCGTTTATGCTACGGCAGAGCCGAGCGCACACGCTGGAGTAAAGGAATAGAGGACCAGCAGCATCGACGGGGTGTTAATCCGCAAGACGTGCTAGAATCCTATCGGGACGAAGCGAAGGGGAACTTCGCTCCGTAAGAACGCGACAAAAGGGGGGGAAAGACAGTCTATATTTCTCTAGAATGATGCCTCTTTTGATGGTTATATACAGGAGCTTCTACCGGAGACAAAGGGAACGAGAGGAAAGCGAAGGAGAAAAACCCCCAAAGGGGATGTGGCATTCGTCGCACGACGACGCTTGGCAGACGTTCAATATCGACATTAAGCTAACTGAATCAGAAGTAAAGGAATGTCTAAAGGTAGGCAGATTAAGTGTACCGCGATCGAGCGGGCGTCGCGAGGCCGAACGTGCTCGATTCCGAGCCCAACGAGCGTACATCCCTTACAATAGGGTCATTCGAAGACTACATGGACTGCGGAACGACTGTGCCCGCCTGACTGATGGCATAGTCGAGCGGCCGTCTATTGATGTCAAGGTGAGGACGAGCAACCTGCACGGCAGGACTTGTGATGAAGAAGGTGTATGGCCAGTTCTGGGAGACAGTCGGACGAAGAGACCGCAGGTCGACACCTAAAAGTCGAGCAAAGTACCGTGCGGCATCCTCTGGACCGGTCATTTGGGAGATGTTACCGTCGACGTAGAGGTCCATCTACGAAGGCTCTGGTGTTAAGACGGATAAGCAAGGAATATGCATACTGCGTACTGCTTGTATCTTGCGAAGGTTTTTCGAGTGGAAGGGTGTCCAGCTTCCCGACTATTCGACCAGCTTTTAATCGTCAGTAGACTTTGGTTTTGGTGTAGTTGACCCCCCATTAGGGCATTGTTGATCTATTGCAACCGGAGCTGTGAGCAAGTAAAACACCAAGCATGTTGCGAGTCCAACAACTGTGGGTGTCCGGTTACTCGACAGCAAAATCGCGACTTGGGGAATCATTTTTGGCGCTTTATTCATCTCGCACCATAATGACCGGGTGTCTGGAAACCATGAGCGTTAAAATGACGCACATTGAGCACGGAGCATTTCAGTGTCGTGGCGCAGAATGTACGTATCGGTTATAAACAGATGACAAGGACTAGATGCTTGGTGAAACTTGTGTGTCGTATGACGTGGACAAGAAAAAGACAAGAACGGGCGTTTAGTTAGAGTTGCAGGGGTGGAATCCATCAAGAACAACTCGGTTGATTTGCCGAATGGTCTTGGAATGGATCGTCAAAACGGAGAGTGACGATTGAGGATCGAAGGAGATCGCGTGGGATTGGTCAAGGGATTGGTTCACACCTGGTCTGAACTCTGGGAGGAGAATGCAGGATCGGCAAGGCACATGATTGACCCAAACCTGTGGAGAGGATATTGAGACTGTACACTGCCAGTGTACAGTGTTACACATAGTAAGTCACTACGGTGTAAGGCGCTCATCGCCAACACCTCCGCCGTGGGAGCCGGAATTTTGAGTTCCTCATCGACGGTGCTGGTGCAACAACAGTCGCCCACAACCACGTGAGTTAGATTAGATAATTATGCGCTCGTACAGTTGTGGGTCAATCACCGTGACAATGGTGATATTTGAAAGCGTGTAAATGTGTATTTCTGCCAGTGCATCCTGGCAAATTTACCATCAAGATGGGACAGAAACAATGGCCTTGATCTCAATTAGAGGCTTCGGGCTTAGTATTCCACAGACGGGCAAAGAAGGCTATGGCACGGGTGATAGGAGGTGGTACTAAACTGAGTTTTGTGGTGGTGTGGTGTGGCCGCGACGGATTTGTCATTCGGTGGCACTCGGGCGACGCTGACGTGTTCTTGATGACAACATGCTTCAAATGGCGCCAATTAATGGCTTTTGACCGACCACCTCCCACCACCATGGCTTCTCACAACTGGACGTAACAATTGACGCCAGCTGGCTATACGCTGAACCCTTGTTCGGTGGTATGGCGCGTATCCCACTTGCAAGGACAATTCCAACAACCGTGCATGGCCAAGTATCCGATTCGGGTACACTTTATAGTCGTCGGCGCGAATAAGGACCGAACCACCTACGTGCGGGATGCCGGGATCCTTTGCTCCGCGTCATTTTCGGTAGAACGTAGAACACATTTGTCAAGTCGCTTCGACGTCGCTCGGTAATCAAGCTCAAATAGGCGCCCCCTCTCAAGACGTTTTCGCAGGGACGAATTACAAAGTACAGCTTCAAATTCCCTCACCGTCCAAGGCACTCGTTTTCTTACTTCACTGATTATACGCTCCCTTTAGGACATACAGCCATGACTGTCTCCATCCCGAAACTCTTCCAGCCTATCCGCGTGGGCACGGCCAACCTACAGCATCGTGTCGTGATGGCGCCCATGTCCCGCTTCCGCGCCGACCAGCAACACGTCCCAGGTGCGCTCGCGGTGGAATACTACAAGCAGCGCACAAGCGTACCAGGAACGTTAGCCATCACCGAGTCGACGATCATCGCTCCGCGCGCAGGCGGATACGGTAGAAGTCCTGGCATCTGGAATGACGAACACGTCGCGGGGTGGAAACCGGTTCGTCTCCAGTCTTTCTTCACTTCTTGCATTAGGGACGCGTGGGCTCCCGCCCCACTCCGCACCGAAACCTGACATATACATTGTTTGGACTCTTCCTCCTTTGGGCAGGTCGTCGATGCTGTGCACGAGAACGGATCGTTCATTTACCTCCAGCTCATGGCCCTCGGACGCACAGCCAATCCGAAGGCCCTGCAAAAGAAAGGCGGATACCCGCTCGTCGCACCGAGCCCAATACCACTGCCGACGGAAACCGATGATAAGACATCGTCGACGTCGCCACCGCCGCCACCGCCAATCCCCCGCGCGCTGACGGTAGAGGAAATCAAGGAGTACGTAGGGTTGTATGCGACCGCGGCAGAGAATGCCGTCCTCCGCGCTGGGTTCGACGGCGTCGAGATCCACGCTGCGAACGGGTATCTCCCCGACCAGTTTATGCAGACGAACTCGAACTCGAGGACGGACGAGTACGGCGGCTCGGTGCGGAACCGCGCGCGGTTCGTCCTCGAGGTCGCCGGTGGGATCGTTAGGGCCATCGGCGCGGAGAAAGTGGGCATACGGCTCAGCCCGTGGTCGACGAACCAAGGTGAGTCTGGCTGTTGAGAGTGGGCTCTTCTCGACTCTTTGGATCGAAGGATTCCGACTGTGTCCGTCTAAACAATTTGCCAGGCATGGGGATGCCAGATCCGATTCCCACGTTTTCCGAGGTTGTGACTCGCATCCGTGACGATTATCCGGGCTTTGCGTACATCCACGTCTTGGAGCCGACCTCCTACCGCGGACCTGACGGGGAAAGCGGCACGGGGAGGAACGGGGACTCGAACAAGTTCCTGCGAGACATCTGGGGCGACCGGCCGTACATCACGAACTACAACTTTGGGCGCGACAGCGCGATAGAGATGGTCGAGAAGGAGGGTGGCCTCGTTTCGTTCGGGCGCCACTTTATTTCGAACGTCAGTAAAACCACGCCCGGTCCCATTTGTTATTGGCACGTCCAAGAACTAATATGTTTTCATCTGACAGCCCGATCTCCCGCTTCGCCTCAAATACAACCTTGAGCTGGCGCCGTCTGACCAAAGTACTTACTACGCGCATGGCCCAGAGGGATACATCGACTACCCTTTCGCGGCAGAAGCGACCTTTGGAGATTTGAAGCAGCATTCCTGAGCATGAGTGGCATGCGTACGTCACACGTCATTTAAGAGTAAGAGGCATTCTTTCCTTCAAGATGCTGGTTCCTAATATATTCACTGTTGACGCTCGCCCTCGCACGGACGATTGTATATCCAATGTGCTCATAGTAATAGAAATCTCTGATCCAGCTCGTGTACTTCCAGTAATCGCATCGTTAGTTCTCGCTTTGTGACAGTGACTACTCCACGGTTCAGTCGCTCCAAGTTGTCGAACGGGTAGGGTTCGATTCCGGAGCCCTGAAATATCGCCTAGGTATCTTTTCCTATCCTGGAATCTGTCGTACGGTTGCAATGTGCCTGTTTACTCCCTGCGAGACCACCTACACGCTCCAGATACGAGCAGACTGTACTTTACCTCATGGCCAGAACGGGTGCTACAGAGGTTCTTTCCTAGTGCCGGGTGGGTTTCTCGTTGGGTGAGCACGGAAGAGGGGAGTGTTGCCTACTGCCCAACCGTAGCATCATTTTTCAATTTCATCTGTGTCCTTACCTTGTCGAAATAAGGTCATCCTCTACGCTCCGGAAACTCAGTCCGATAGCCCCCTGGATAGCAAGTCACCAGGGCACACAGGTAAGGTTGGGTTCTGATTCCGGCCAATTCGAGTTTCGTGAATGAACCAGAATTGGTCACCTGGTCGACCCCCCAAAAATAGCATTTGATGGTATCCAAGCTCTAGATGGCATAAAAAATCGTCAAAAATGTTCAATACAATGTTTCAACTGGTGCTGGGCGAGTAACCACGGAGGCTTCAGTTTCTCATCAATTGCAAGTCGGCGCCTACACCGCAAGTGGGCATGTGGATCAACAAATGCCGACAGTCGTGGAACTGCAAATTTCACGACTGTTTCATGCAGTAGTCTGGTCTTCCATGGGTGTGCCAGTACCCAACTTATTGTGACGAGAAGGAGCGGACTCCAACCAACCCTCTCTGGCATTATCGGGGGCTTGGTACTATGATAGTACTCTGGCAGCCACCTATGTAAGGTCGTATTCCTCCATTACTACTGTAACAAAACAAAAAATTGACTGCATACGATGAGGTACTTTTGCGTTCCAAAAGTCACTTTGGCCAATGCAACCCATGACACGCAGCATCAACCTTCATTAAGCTTCATTTCCCGATCTAATAATCTTGATTGTTGTGTTCTAACTTAGAATGGTGGGCGTCAGGAGGAAGGAGGTACTAGGACCCTGCGCCACTGACAGGCGGTGAGCGCGTGGTGATAGCAGCACTCGGCGAATTGTGCCTGACTGCCTAGTCCCCGTCCGAGTCCTCTCTGACAGCGTCGCGCCCGCTGGATTTGCCTCAAGACGAAGATGGGCAATTTCAACGACAGTCTCAGGATTGCAGAGATATTGGTTACTGCGCAGTCAATTGTCTTGCTGCCCGACCTCTCAGGCTCAAAGCAGCTACTAACTGCCAGTGGTGGGAACACTATTCTCCCTCTCACCCTTACCTAACATCGCCGGCATCTTCAATTCCTTCATCAATGGCCGTGTCCTTGGGATGATCGAGATCTCCGCTCTTATGCACCAGCCACCGTGACAATCTCAATAATCTCCTTCTCAACTACTCAAGTCCGAGTCTTGACCGGTGCACATCCGTTTTCATAAATCACCGATATCAACTAATCAGCGCCGAATCTCCCCTGTCCCTTTCCATCGATGAGGCAGTGCTTTGATCCTCACCCTTAAGGCCCTCAACCTCTCGTTTGCGACATCTTAACGTCTCGCCGTCATTCCTCGCAACGAACCATCACCACTGCTCAAGAACCCGTTTCTTCCCCATTCACGACATGTCTCATGAGTTAGAATCCGCTCGATTTCGAACAATTTTCGAGTCTGCAATACAGGCGTACGAGAAAAGGGTGGGCATCAACTTGGCCCAACATCATCTTTCCGTTCAGCTCCGGAGTTGCGACACCGTCAAGTCCATTTCCACTCTTCTGCGAGGACAAGTGCAGGCCTTCAGTGATTTCCGAGAAAACGATAAAATTCTGGAATCCATTAATACCACTGTATCAATCATAACCCAACTTTCTTCCGTCGCTCCCGTTGCATACGCTGTCGGCCTGGTACGCCAAAAACACTCATGACACGTCCATCTCTGACCGTTTATTACAGACATCGTTACCCATTTCGAAAGTAATACCGGCTTGTCTCGTTATCCTGCTCGATGTAGGTGCTATTCACTAGTTGGAGATAATATCCTTGTGACACCCGAGGGAACCAGGCGGCCAAGGGCGTACAACCCAGCTGGGACGCAATCGCCGACTTGCTCGAGTCGATAGGACGCTTTGTCGGTCGTCTCAATATACATACACAAATCTCTCTTACACCCTCAATGGTCGAGACAGTGGTCAAGATAATGGCAGAGCTAATCTCCACGCTCGCTCTGGTGACCGAAGAACTCAGGCAGCGACGATCCAGTGAGTCTAGTCCGTTCTCAATCAGCATCACATTATTTGACGCGACGTAGTCAAATTTCTGAAGAAAACATTCTTCGGGGCCAAGGACATCGATGCGGTCATGTGCAGGCTGGACCGATTGACGCAAGATGAGGCTCAGACAACCGCGGCTCAGACTTTCGGAGTTATCCACAGTCTTATCCACAGTATGAAGGAGTTCGTGGATGGTGAGCAAGCATTCCCGGCCTGTAATCCATTGCTTGTTGATCGCCCTTCCCACTAGATGGCAAGACTTCTGGAGGCGGTGTCCGAGAAGCGCTCGGTGCGTGTGGTGATAACGGTGAATAAGTCACGTGTCTGACTTCGCGCTACTGTAGAAATCCTACATCAAATGACGAGCGAAAGGAACAAGTCGAAACGTCAGTAATCTCATGAGCTTGGTATCACTTCCTGGAAGCGCTGAGATTTCTCTTATAGGTGACAAGCTGCAGAGAGATATTTTCCATTGGCTTTCCCCCCCCGATCCATGGAAAAATTACAATGTCGCCTGTGAATCGCGGCACAGCGGGACAGCGGCATGGTTTATTCAAGGCATCACCCTCTCGGAATGGAGAGAATCCGGACCAAGTTCTCTCCTTTGGATACACGGGAAACGTCAGTTTGTGTCCCAGCGCTTATTCGCGCAGAAGCTGATAACTCACGTTTTCAGCGGGTTCTGGAAAGACTGTTCTTTGGTATGCTAATCCTCCGATGTTTTTATCTTGAGATCTTATCGTGTTGGCCAGTTCCACAATTATCGAAGAGATCGAAGCCATGCGGAAATCAGGGCTTGCATCACTCGCCATCTACTACTACGACTTCAGGGAGGATCAAAAGAAGAACCTCTGTGGGCTGCTGTCATCCGTGGTTTTCCAGCTTTGCCATCAGTCCAATTCCTATTACGATATTGTCGCCTCGTTCTATGCGAAACACTGCGATGGTGCTCGAAGCCCCAGCAATGGCGAACTTGTCCGACATTTGAAGGAACTGATGAAGCTTCCAGGACAAGCCCCGATTTTCCTTATTATTGATGCATTGGACGAATGTCCGAATACGTCTGCGCTGTCTTCCCCACGCGAGAAAGTCCTCATGCTTCTCGAGGACCTTATCGACTCACAACTCCCAAACCTGCGCATTTGCATTACCAGCCGACCAGAGCTCGACATCAAGCACACCCTTGAGCCTTTAGCTTTCCGTTCTATTTCATTACACGATGAAAAAGGCCAAATGGAGGACATCGAGAATTACATCGAGTCGGTCGTAAACACAAACAGAAACATGCGAAGATGGAAACCGGAGCACAGGCAGCATGTCATTGACGAGCTGATAGGACGAGCGGATGGGATGTAAGAAATTGATCCCCTCTTTCTTCACGATTCTCACCCGTACCTCTCTGATAGGTTCCGGTGGGTGTATTGCCAGCTGGACTACCTCGGGAAATGCCTCCCAGGGCGTATCCAGCATGCCTTGAACGAATTACCCGAGACACTCGATGCGACATATGAGCGCACGTT
>QFFA01004880.1:0-10096 GCA_003316565.1 Russula foetens | reverse complement strand
TTAATCTCTCAGCTTTGACCATACCCTTTGTGATATTATCACACATGCAGCGCAGGTGCCGGTAATTGTCAAGGCGTTGTGAGTTGTGAGGATAGCGCCCGCCGCAGCCTCGGAAACGCGCACTTTCGACCGTGCCCCCCCCGTCTTTCCAAACTTGTCCTCTCACTCCTTCCACCCTTGCTCTCTCTTTCCCTCTCGTCCCACCCCCAACCCTTACGACAGAAGACAAGCAGATCACCCAAGACACGTCGGCCGATGCCACAAACATGCGTCATCTCGAAGAATTCTGTCGGTCCACATCGCGCATGTCAAGCATGCCCTTGCAAGTCTAGAACACGTCTATGTTGGAAGGGATTTCACTGCATATAGAACTTATCAAGCCCCCGTTCGTACGCTCCGTTGTCTTTTTTTAGTCGGTCTTAGACTTCCCGCTGTCCTTTCTACATTTTCCCCTTACTTTAGCACATTTCCCCCTCGTTGTCGTCGCCATGCGACCGTATTCACCTTCGCTCCCTCGCCTGGCCTCGCCGAGGTAAGGAAGAAAATAAGGGGAGAATTTTGGGCAATCGTGGCCCATTTCCTCGTCCTCGCCCCTCTTTCTCTGATCTCAGACCACCCCCGAGCTCGTTCATGTGGAATGACCATCCCCTCACCCTCTTTGTCTTCTTCGCCGGTCTTGTCATCTTTCTCTTTAATATCAATCATTCTGTTTTCAGCGCCATGGAGGGATGGGCCAGGTTTTCCACAGCGATATATGTATGCGTCACATCATTGCCCATCGTCCGGCACGATAGCCCGTACTATATTCCACTTTCTTTAATTGCTTGATTTCTTTATGCCATGCCAGCACTAGATATGTGATCCTATAAGCTCACTTCTTTATCATTCTCTTTGCTTTGGCGTTGAAACCAACAAGCGCGTCGACCATTTGAGGTTCCAACTGTCGCATGCATGGGGAATCCATTGGGCCTTCGAAGCACCTCTTTCTAACGTGGTATCACTCGAACTCGGATGTATTAGCAGGCCCGAGTTACCTCGAGGTGAGGGCTGCCTCCCCTATCTCCGCGGATATCTTGTTGCAACGTTTCTATTGTGGCTTCCACACTGCGGCACGCGGCCATTACCAGTCCTCATTATCAGCCCTCATTGGACCCGGAAAGCAGCAATACATGTGCTCGCTTCCCATAAACAGGTTTGTTCGATGGTTCTCGAAGACAAAACGCTTTTCGAGTTGTCCCTTCTACATTTAAAGCGGGGTAACTTAGTCATTACTTGCATATTCTCCCCTATATTTAGCACGAGCGCTTTCGAAGATGTAAGGCCATCCAATTCCAGGAGTGGCGCACAACTTCATATAAAAGTGACTCGTGATGATTGACTCTAATATTACCACTGCATGGCTGTCGAACCCACGCTCGGGGTACTTCTCCTCACAGGAATTCTCGCCCTTGTCCCTCTATTTCTTACATGGTATCGAAGCAGAGACCCCTTGGTAAGACGCGCATCATCCTATTACTGGGACCAGACCTGAGGCCTGATGAATTAATAGCTCAGCGTAATCCCTACTGTGGGATACTCTGACCCAATCCTCTCATACTTCTCCGCTTTCCGCTACCACTTCTTAGATGGCCAGTCCATGATTAAAGAGGGATACAGGAAGGTAACGTCGTTCTTCACGTTGCCTTAACACAAACTCACGTTACTACATGTCGTAGTCGAAGCCAGGATTATTCAAAGTTCCCACTTTCCAGCGATGGATGATACTCGCAACAAGTGCTGAACTGATTCAGGAGATCAAGAGGGCACGGGAAGACGTCCTGTCACAACGTAAACCAGCTAGGGAGGTATGTAGTACCATTCCGGGGCTCGACTCAAACTCAAATCAACAACGACAGCGCCTTGGGATGGATTATACCCTTCGCTTGCTGAATAACGAGGACATGTATCAGAACGGTGTCATTCGTACTAAATTAACTCGAAACATCGCTGCTACTTTCGGCGAAGTCCAGGACGAGCTTATTGAAGCATTGTCGAAATTCATTCCAGTTGGTAGTAACGGTACGTGAGACACTCGCAGAAGACGCGCTGATACCCAATAAACAGTCAGAATGGGTCAAGATATCCATTCTACCAACTCTGGAACAGGTGGTCTGTCAGGCAACCAATCGGATATTTGTGGGCAGCCCTCTATGTGCGTCGCTGCTCTAGTTATATCAGTGACACATGCTGACATGTTTCAGGCAGGCAGAAATCAGGATTACCAAAAACTGGTTGTAAACTTTGCTGGAAATGTGATCAAGTCAGCCTACATACTTTCAATGTTTCCAAAGCCCCTCAAGCCGTGAGCCTCTGTCTTGTTCTGCACGGTATCACTTTAGTAATATCAAGAATAGGATAGCGGCACGATTTTTCTCCAAATATCCATCTCAAGTCCGACAGACAATGCAGTTTCTTGAGCCCATGGTCAAGGAACGCTTCGAGGAAATGGATGAACTCGGGGATACCTGGGAAGATGTTCCGGTCCGTAGTCCTGTTTCTATCGAGGTCCGTTTCTATTGTTCATGAAATGAGAAAACAAAATGACATGCTGATGTGGCTCATGAGCGAAGCCAAAGGAGTCGAGAGATCACTCGATGGTTTAGCCCGGAGATTACTCCTACTCAACTTTGCGTCCATTCAAACAACCTCTGTTGTAAGACGCAGCACTGCTTAACTTGCAAGATTGAAGCTTGAGGCCCTCATGATACATGTCGCAGACGGTCGCACAAATGCTGTACCGCCTCATTGTCAACCCAGATTACCTCGAACCCCTTCGTCAAGAGGTCGAGGCTGCGGTAGCAGAGGAAGGCTGGACGAAAGCTGGCATGGATAAGTTGCACAAGCTCGACAGTTTCCTGCAGGAGACCCAACGAATTGATATTACGAACCTCGGTCGGTCAACTTCCTTCCATAACAGCGTTATCGCACTCACCTGTTCTCAAAGTGGCTGTCACTCGTCTCGCAGTACGCCCATTCACATTTTCGAACGGTGTGACCGTCCCAGCGGGGACACTACTAGCCGCTCCGGCTTGTGCTATCCACATGGATGAAGAAATATATGAAAACCCAGAACAACTTGACGGATTTCGCTTCTCGAAGACCCATGACATTCATGGCGAACTTGTGACGACAGGGTCTTCATCAGTCAGTGTATCCCCTAATCACCTGACCTTTGGGCTTGGGCGACACGCGTGGTGAGCCATCCTTCACCCTGACCTCCGCGGCTGCTTTATCTTCAATGTGACATCCCATCGTTCTTCAACAGTCCTGGGCGATTCTTTGCGGTCAACGAAATAAAATTGTTTCTTGCCCATATCATCACGACATATGACGTGAAGCTCGAGGAGGGTAAGGGAGTCCCCCAAACACGTCTTGTCGGCGCCATGCGCATCCCGCAAA
The DNA here is from genome assembly GCA_003316565.1 of Russula foetens. NCBI lineage: Eukaryota > Fungi > Basidiomycota > Agaricomycetes > Russulales > Russulaceae > Russula > Russula foetens. Next base: position 6,658 of record QFFA01004880.1, on the reverse strand, counting down.
ACGCAGATCTACTTTTCAGAAAGCGAAAATATTTCTAGGTATGTATTCTCTTTTTGAAGTAGGTGGCATCCGTGGTCCGCACGGGTATGTCTTGGCCCTTGGTTGCGACATTGAAGGTTTTGGCGCAGATGAAATTGCAGGATTCTATGTCGCCTATCGAAGGTATCTGCGCTGACTATCATGTTAAGTGTTGTACATTAATTACGTTGAATGGACGTAACGGCCGGTGCGGGCTCGATTGTTTTAAGTCTCAACCAAAACCAAAGCCGATTTGGCGATTCTCCACCACTGGCAACACGTCCGAGTCCTCTCGAAGATGATGGAAGCGATGAGGATCATTTGCCCCCTTGCCAGTGGTGAGGGATTGGGATCGCCTTGTGAATGCCGTGAAGGCCGAAGGGCCGAATCTGAGAAGCACCGTCACGGGATGAAATCTCCACGGACATCGGCGGTAAGGCGGAACTGAGGTTCGGTTTCTGCCGCACCTTCATTAATACAGGTACGCTGTAGCGTAGGGCGGTGTCGACAGCAGCGCTTCCACAACACACAAAACACCCATGTTTGTCAACACCGTCACGTCAGAAACGAATGTACGGATCCGTGTCCGTTGGCGCAACAATATTGTCAATAGAGCACAAGTAAGGTTGATAACCAGGCTCGAAGCGAGTTCACCCAGACGGTGTATCTCGGCGGAGAAAGTGGAGGTGGCCTCTAGCGTCTTGAGTGTGATACGCGATGAACAAGAGGCATAGCTGAGAGAGCGCGGGCCTGAGCGACGCGGCGACGAAGACGAGCGGTGCCTGTACATGTGATTGATGAAAGAGTCACACGGCACACGGCCCGGGGGGGGGGGTTTCGTCGCCGCACGCGCTCTTTCAGCTACGCTTCTCGTTCATCGCGTATCACCCTCACTCACGACGCTAAGTCATAGGCCCTGGCTCTAGCGACACCATGCCAAACGAAGACGAGTGTTGCTGGCGATGAAAGAGTCACGCGGCACATGGAGTTTCGAGTGAACAATGCAGATCACATTCTGCGGCTACAAGGGCGTATTTATACTCCTAGTCCTAGGATCAATAAACAAGGTGGTGCACTATCAAGTGACTCCATGAGAAAGAAATTTGCGGTCGAAATTTGGGGGGAAGAAAACAAGTGGGCCTCGGCCGACGGTGCTGCGTCAGGCATGCCCGTGCGCGTGGCCGAGGGTCCGTGCTCAGGGGCACTTCAACAACGGATAGAATCGAAAGGGGGTTGAGGCGACGCCCCACTCTCTTCGGAGCGAACGGAAAGCAATCTAATTTAATGTGCGTTTCGCGTGCGTTAGAAAATGAAGCTAATGAAGTGCGCCCCCTTGGAGCGCGCCCGCAATACCCCTATTCTCCCGCCGCGCGCGCACTGCGGGCTCAGCTCTGGTGCACCTTTAGTGCGCCTCGAGTGCCCTGCGGCCGCGCGTCTCTCTCGTTACCGTCATCGTCACGTTGAAAGGGGTGGGTGAGCGAGATGGGCTAGGTTCAGCGAAGACATGATATATGTTCTTGAGATAGAACGCAGCAGCGTCCAGCGAGGTTTCAAGTTGCTTGAGGTCCTGAATTGATACCGCAACCAATACAGCGAGGGCAACAGAGAATAAACCTGTCTATAATGTACCATTAAACGGGCGCAGGGCCATTGTCACCGCCGGGTAACTTAAGACTTGATGAGAGAGAAAAACGAGGCGAAACACAACGTGATATTCAGAAAGTAGGGGTAAACGCGACACAGATTTGACATGACCTACAACTACGCAGTAGGCTACTCTTTTATCGTACAGTTCCGGTTAGCTCGGGGCCCGCTCAGAATGCGATTCCTAAATCAATATGACTACCTTCATCCGCTTCCTCTTGTTGGTCCGGTTCCCAATCCTTACCTCGGCTCTTGATGTCCCGAGTGCCGGTTACATCACCTCCCTCACTAGGCTGAAAGTCCTCTTTCAGCATGAAGGTCTTCGAGGTGCGACACGCGTTTCTTCCAAGCTCCACGAGGTCGCGCGAGGGGATGTGCCATGGCGAGTGCTTCCAGCTGTGCGAGCTTCTTGAAGACTTGAGCAGCTTCGAGCCGGCTCTGGACGAGGCTGCGCGAATACTTGACCGAATCGAAAGCGGCTTGGACTCGATCCAGGTCGGAGTAGAGCTCTCCCAGCTCGTCATCGAGGGCGCGGTAGCGTATGATGTCAGCGAGGATTCCCCAATCGTCGAGGTCCGAGGCGGCATCCCGCATGGTGTTGTAGACAAAGGCGGGTCCGCTAAGCAGTTGGCGGAACCAGGTAGGCATGGGTTGGAAAGGGGTGCCGAGGGCGTAAGTAGGGGTGCAGTAAATATCCGTGATGGTGGGCTCGTCCTCAGGTCCATTCTGCGGTCCGAGCATCGCCACGCGTCCATCGTCGAGTTGTTTGATCCACCTAGCGGGGCGAGAGTTTCCATCGTCAGTGGGGACAGTGAGATGGGGGTAGCGGTCGTTAGCGATGTAACCTTCGGGGGGTGGAGCTCGTTTCGGCCTGCCAACGGGTCGATCGTTTTCACGGATATCGTGCTCGTAGTAGTGGATTTTGTCGTCGAGGGCACTGATTTGTCGTTCATATCCTTTGCTGGTCTCCTTGTATTCTTCCTCTCGCTTATGGATGGTGGCTGCCAACGACTGGGCGATCGACATAGCGAGCTCGAGGCTGAGCTCCTTGGGTGTTTTGAGGATGGCCATGGCAGAGCGAGGGGAGACGGGATCGGCGTCTTGGGCTCCCTCGAATAAAGAGTCGACAACTTCGAACGCGTGCTTATGGAGCTCGGATCGAATCTGATGTTGGTGAGTGGGCAATGTGCGGGGTGATACGGGGCGAGTAGAGGCTGGGGATTCATTGGATAGATCAGGGGAGTCGGCAGACATGGTGGATAGCTGAGGCGACTGGAACCGAGTTCTCCTGCTTTTATAACTTCCGGATGTTTTCGGTGGTATTTCCGGATAAGGTCAGAGGCGTGCATGTGTTCGGGAGAGACCCACTCGTTGTCGCTGTCCGGGAATCCTTTCCATTTGATGAGGTACTGCGGGCGCCGCTTCCGGCCGGTTAACCGGTAGTCTAAGACCCGTTCGACTTCTTGTTCTTCCTCCCCATCAATGATATCGGGGGCCGGTCGGGAAAAGTTAGGGCCATGAGCCGCTGTTTCGTGATAGGGAGAGAGTAAGGAGGCGTGGAAGACGTCGTGAATCCTCCAAGCAGCTGGTAGCTCCAGCCGGTATACCACTGGGGAAATTACTTTGTTGACCCTGAAAGGTCCGTAGCGTCGTGGGTTGAGTTTCGAGACGTGATGAGGTAGTCGGAGGTGTGTGGCCTCTAACCATACCCGGTCTCCTTCTTTGTATGACGCTTTAGAGGGTGACGTTTTCTGAGCCACGCGGTTAAGGGCTTTCGTGGCGGTGATGCGGTGGTTGATCATCGATTGAACTCGCTCTTCGGTTGTTTGGTTGGCCGTGATGGGTAAAAGGGACGGGGCAAGGGTAGGTTCATAGCCGAGAAGGATTTGATTGGGCGATAGGCCGGTGGTGGCGTTTCTTCGGTTATTGTGGACTGCCGAGGCGATCGCTAGCCATTCGGTCCAGTCTTCCGGATGTGCTGATGTGACGAGTCGCAAATACTGCTCGACCCACTGGTTTTTACGCTCGGATAATCCATCCGTTTGGGGGTGGAACGCAGTGGATAGATTTTGCTGGATTCCCAGTTTTCGGGTCAGCGCTTTGCCAAAATGCGAGGTGAAGCGTGGATCGCGATCCGAAATCATTTTTACTGGGAGTCCAAACCAACGGTAGACGTTGTCGAGATAAAGCTGGGCTATACCAGGGCCGGTAATGGAAGTGGCGCAGGGTAAGAATATTGCCGCTCGAGAGCACCCTTGATCAACGATAGTGAGAATCGCATCGTTCCCCTTTCGGGGTGGAAGGCCGGTGATGAGGTCCATTGCGATTTGTTCGAATGGTCGTGCGTCCGGTAATGTGCCGATTCGATAAAGGGGACTCTTTTGTCTATGAGTGAGGATCTTGCTTTGCTGGCATGTGGCGCATCCTTTGATATAATTGGCAATCCATTCTTTCATCCCCGGCCAATAGTATCGCTCTCGTACACGCCGTAGGGTTTCATCCCGTCCTGGATGGCCGGCAAGGGGGTGGTTATGGTATATATTCATGAGTCCTCTGCGCACTTCGGTGATCGGGGGAACTTTGACGATGTTCGTGGCCCGGATGCGTTCCGGGGGTATCATTACCACCGCCTGATTGTCGCCCTTTCCCTTGTCTACGTTCGGCGGGCGAGATAGGAAGTCCGACGGGATATTAGCTTTCCCAGGAATGTGTTTTAGAACATAATCATATTCCTGTAGATCTGCGTGCCATCTCGCAGTGCGGCGCGTTAGGTTTTGGGGTGCCTTCCAGTATTGGAGGTTCGCGTGATCAGTAAGAATGGTGAACGGTGATTTTGTCCATCCCAGATATGGCCTCCAGTGATTTAACGCCTTCATGATGGCTAGGAGCTCCCGCTCATATATGTCGTAGTTTCGTTCGGTGGGAGTGAAGGTGGCTGAGTAGTAGGCGACGGGGTGTAACCGAGGTTTATCCTTAGTTTCTCCATCTTGTTCCTGAGATAAGACTGCTCCTAGACCATAAGCTGAGGCGTCGGTTTGTAAGAAGAAGGGCTTGTGGAAGTTCGGCTGATATAAGACAGGGGCGGAGCACATTTTAGTTTGTAATTCGCGGAACGCTCGTTCCTGGGAGTCTCCCCAGTGCCAGGGCGTGGCTTTTTTCGTTAGATCAAGGAGCGGACGGGCTATAGCTGAATAGTTCTGTATGAAGTAGCGATAGTACCCAGTGAAACCTAAGAACGAACGGACGTCAGTGACCGTTAGGGGAGTCGGCCAAGTGAGGACTGCTTTTGTTTTCGTCGGGTCCATTCGGACCATGCCCCGACCGACTCTGACTCCGAGATACTCGATTTCTTCTTGCTCGAACGAACACTTTTCGATTTTGAGATATAGGTCGTTTCGTTCGAGGATGTCGAATATGGCGTGGACGATCTTTCGATGTCGTTGCACATGCTGTTCTTCGGTTTCGTGAGGAAGTCTTTTAGTATGAATAACTCCGTCGTCCATGAAGATTGAGAAGACGCCAGCGGCCACCCATGTACGGTACATGGTGTTGACCATCATTTGGAATGTCGCGGGGGAGTTGGTGAGGCCAAAGAACATAACCAACGGTTCGAAGAGTCCTTCGGGGGTAAGGAACGCTGCTTTCCATTCGTCTCCTTCACGGATGCGTACGTTGTTGTATCCCCATCGGACGTCGAATTTAGTGAAGAGGGTGCATCCTGCCAATCGATTAATTACTTGGGGAATCAGGGGGGATACATTGCGATTCCTGAGCGTCCATTTATTCAGGGGCCGGTAGTCCTGTACTGGACGGAGCTTGCCGTCTTTCTTTTTTACAAAAAAGAAGTTCGCTGCGTAGGGGCTCTTCGATTCACGTATTGTTCCTCGGCGAAGGTGTTCCTCCACGAAACGATGACATTCTTCAATTTCTTCTTGCGTGAGAGGAAGTAGTCGTCCCGGTAATGTAGCGGGTGCACCGGGCAGAAGTTCGATCGCATGATCCCATATCGAGTGCTTTGGTAGTCGTTGGGAGGCTTCTTCGCTGAAGATCTTGCTATGGCGTCGATATTCTTCCGGCAATCCTGGTATGTTTCCTACCGTTCCCTCGCCGATGGTGACTCGACCGATGAAGTATCGGTCGCGTGTTTGAAGAGGTCTGGGGCAGTTTTTTGTCCTTGGTGTAAACATGGCTCTGGCCGCATCCGGTGCTCGGGCGACGATAGGGAGTTGAGAGCTGTCAATCCACCCTCGTTTCCAGTCGATCCTGGGCTGGACAGCTGCGAACCATGGGTATCCTAGGATAGCTCGATGTTCCCCTAGGTCGGTGAGGAAGAACCTCATTTTTGTGAAATTGGTTCCTGTTCGTACTAGGAGGTCGGTGTAATGCCGGAGTTCTCCTCCTCTGTTCGGGGTGCCATCTACGTTATACAATTTCCGGGGTTCGTTCAGATTTTTAATAGGGAGCTTCAGCCAGCGGGCATATGATAGGTTGAAGAAGTTTTCGGTGGCTCCTGAGTCGATCAGGGCGGTCGTTTCGGCTCTTTTTGTAGCGGAGTGTACGTATAGTCGCAGAGTCATTGATTTTCGGTGAGATATATATACATCGGTGCTACTTAGCTTGATCAATGCCGACCTGATCAAGCGGGTCGAAAATCCTCGTCATCTCCTCCTCCCATTTCCTGGGCCAAGCGTCCTAGTTCTTCTGGCTTTAACGTTCCAAGTTCCGCTTTGATCCGCGCGATTTGACTCTCTGGTTCCTCGGGTAAGTACGTTTGATTGTCATCGAATTCGATAAGGTTCGCTCCATATTGCCGTTGCGGACAGTTGCGGGCGAAGTGCCCTTCTTTGCCGCATTGGAAACAGGTCAGCGGTCGTCGAGTCTGTTGGGCGGCTCGCCCTTGGGTTCCTCCTCGACCTCCTCGCCAGGTGGGGGCGCGAGTGCGGCTTAAGTCCATCGGTACCGGCATATTGTTCATCCATCGAGGTGCATTCGTTGA
>QFFA01004867.1:0-19535 GCA_003316565.1 Russula foetens | reverse complement strand
CAATGTACACCTTCTGTTCTGTCCTGTCCTGTCCTAGGAGATCCGGACCGTGAGAACGACCGGATTTAATGATGCGCTCAATACAAAAAAAAGATAAAAGGTCTGAGCAGAAAGAGTGTTCGAGGAGCACGTGACGGTTAGGCAACAGCTCCGTTTGAGGTTGGGGAGACAGCAAGTGGGCACAAATCGCCTGTGTTGTTCAAAGCGATGGAAGATCGAAGGCACGAGGTTACCAGCTCGAAGGTCCCGCAAGTATATCGTTACGCCGAGGCGCAGCATGACCGCGGTCGTGCTCGAAGACCAACAGAGACGGCCAGAAAGGGGGGAGACTCGGACAGGGCCAGCAGGGACACTGCGCTGCGAAGCTCCGAGTCGTTGGGCGGGGCTAGGCAGTCAGCCCGCCCGCCTTCGCTGGACCGCGGACTCGGAGAAGTCGTTATGCGCTTCGTCTGGTCCTGGAAGCGAAAGCTCGGGGACTGTACTAGGGGCCCGGGGGAGGAGGAAGGGGGTAAGGGGGCCAGTTGATGCAACTAATGTGTGATGCGCACCGCTGATGATGGAAGCGAGGACGTGCTTCTCGATGTGCCTCTGGCCGCCGCTTTTTCGCGACGTCGTCGTGGGGAAAGGTACTCCGCATGCCGTCGTCCTGGAGAAATGGAAGATTCGTTGACGATGGGAGAGACGATGGGAGAAAGGCGTGAAAATAAGATTGTAAATGGGCGAATGGAGGTATTGGTGAGCTGACTGGGCTCGTGGGTGAGAGAAAGAGGGAGAGGCAAAAAGCGGAAAAGCGGAAAGGAAGAACTTGAATCGTCGGACCCTATCGCGAGCTGGGCCTGCGGCCTGCGGGAGGATCCCAGGCCCAGGCTGATATCGGTCGCGTATCAGGTAAAAGACACGCTTATGACGGGCCCGGGTGATACTCTGCTTCGCTTCTGGTCGGGCGGACCCTGACTTTGCGAGATGGGCACTGTTCGGGCTCAGGCTTCTGCTTCGCAAACCAACGACTCGGAAGTCACCTGTCTGATATGCGGGGTGATGGGAAATTACGGGGGATATGTGTCTGTCTTGGCACGATCATGTGAACCATTAATATTGTTTTCTTTACACACCACACACGCAGACGTTCTCAGCACTCAACCCGTGACATACGGGGATGCCAGACCTTCTTCCCACTTCCCATTGCACTTTCTGTAAAAGTACCAATTGCCGAACGGCACGTCGCAAATGCAGCTACGCACATGTCCGAGTCCTCGTCGTGTTATCATCTCACATCACGAAATGCAACCCAAAGAAGGAGAACTTTGCAAACGATATTTATGGCATATCACGTCTTGTTTCACCAACGTTGCTTCTTGCGGGCCCTCGACGTCCTTCTGTAGTTTTCTCCATGTCGACGTGTCCCGAATTCTCATTAGGCATCCTCGCCAGTACCAATCACTTCAACTGGGTATCTTCGCTCAACTGCTTGACGTGAGCATGGGGCACCTGAGTCTTGATCGCTACTGTCCCGCGACGTCGTAGAGTCCACATACCCCCTCCAACGTGCCGGCGCCTGTCCTGCAGGTACACTGCGCTCCAATTGACACAACCTTCCGGCGCGGGTGGTCCTATTAACTCCTCATGCCCCGACGGACCTCGACTTTGCGTAAACGCTTTTCTCAGGCCAAGAGTTCCGCAGTTGTTGAGGTGGCCAACTGCATCGAGCCGAACTTCGTGAGGCCCTTTTGTGAGTCTCCCACTCCCACTCCACCCCTGATCTTCAGCATCCCCACAGCCATTGCCGGGACTCGAGCTATCCAAAATCCCAAAGAGGACCAACCCTATACCCTGGCATCGGTACCCGTCGCCATATTGTGGGCCCATCGGACCATACATCGCGCATCTTCGTATTATGCTTTGATGCCATTGGCGATCAGTTCCGAGTCGTCGCAGACGTGCGTACATCACATCATTTGGGCATTCGCCCTTTATGGAACGGTCACACCAGAATGCAAACATCGTACAATTCTGCGCGGCTCTCACGAAGGACGACGAAGATAGACAGATGGGTCAATTACCGGGCCCGTTCGTGTGACCTCGAGCTACGGCGGTTGTCTCAGGCGTGCGCGTCCCACAGCCTGGTGTCGGGACATTTAGCGTCCCGCAGTTGTATCGCCTTTTAAGGCACGAGTGCAAAAATATGTCAACATTGGCTATCGCTAACCATCTAAACGCCCATGTGATGAGTGCGCTGTCCTTCTTGATGCGAATGTAGAATTGGACCTAACCTGCCCGGGCGCCCCTATAGATGGATATGAATTCCTGATGGAGAACTATGGGTTCATCAAGGGGCTCCTTTGCGGAGGGATGTGCTTCTCATTCACTGGCAAGTGCCAGACCGCGCGAAGGACAAGATATGCATCTTTGGCTTCCCACGTGGCGCGTATATGGCTCGAGCGTTAGCGGGCATGGTTCACAAGGTCTGCGTCCGTGAACGTGACATTTTGGTTACCTCTCAACTTGAGCCCAGGTCGGACTACTCCCCGCAGGGCATCGCCAACAAGTCCCCTTTGCATATAAGATGTACACACTCGATGATGAATTTGGGTGGAAGCAGAGCAAGCACTTCAAGCAAGCCTTCTCTGTGGACGTAAAAGTGGATTTTCTCGGTGCATGGAGAGGTTATCTTATTCTCACTCTTAGGTATACAGTTTACTCCGCCGGAGTGGTTCCGCACACACTCCCGCTCACATATTCATATGCCGCAGTCGGCTATTTCCGCCATGCTATCGCGCTCGATGAGCGCCGCGCTGTCTATCAAGTCAATCATTGGCATTCAGAGGGTTGGTCCTGAACGAAACAAGGTACCCTCCGCGGATGGTCCAGGAATGCTTCCAAACCAAAACCGGAATCCGCGAACGCGCTGAGCCCGATGCGCGATGGATTGGAAAGGTGATAGCTTGGTGTATCTTCGAGTGCTCCCATCACGGCATCGGCAGCAGTATGAAGGATTGGGCACGCGAAGGCACTACTGGTCGTGCGTGTTGTTTTAGACTATTCTTTCTCCTCCCAGAGTCAATTTGGGCCGTCCTCGTGAACTGTTGAGGCCCAGGCAGCCCAGACGAGATGGAAGGATCATGAGGATGGCAGGGATCCATTTGGGTCTGGAATCGGGAGGTCGAAAGTATAAACCCGAGGCCAAATTCGATCATGAAGACGTCGAATGGGTAGATTGATTCTGTGATTCCTCGTTAGTGCTCCTCTGCCATGTGACTTTGTTGCCTTAGACTATCACCATTCAGTACGTAGAATTATTCCATCTAGGTTCGCTCTTTATCGTCCCCCTATGTACTATTGTAGGAAACTCCGCCCTCAGCACCATGCGGGGGAGCCCCACAGATGTCAATGAATATGGTGGGGCTCCACCCCATACAATTTTCCGTAATCAACCAGTCTGCCTCTGCCAGACGCATGTGTGTGGAAAGAGCATAGCGTCCCTAATTATATCTTTGAATGCCCAAGTTTTCGGCCACCACGTTTCCATGCCCCTACAATAACTTAGTAGAGGCGTGAGAGAGCCCGGGTAGCATGGCGTCGTCTAGAAGCGCGACCCGAACAGTGAACGTAGCCTGAGTGAACCCCTGCCACCTCAAACGGAAGCTCCCGGTTATGGGATAGCGGATACGTAGTAGCATTCTCTCCGTTACTGTAGTGTTCCTATGTTATGCCATCACAATGCGGACCTGAGTAGACCACCGACGCATGTCACAAGGGCGAGGTGGATACAGTAAAACCCCTCTGTCTTCTCTCATTTCGCTTCGACTGCATAAAAGTATCCCCATCAGACATCACCAAATTCAACTCGAAGTCACGCGGATCTCACCTGTGCTGTGCTGATTCGTCGGCCGGTCGCTTGCTGCCATATCACATGTCTGAATGACACAAACTGTCACGAAGCGGGAAGTTCGACCATTTGCCCCATGGGGCAGGACAAGCCCCGACGTAACGACGGGCACAATAGCAAAGTGAGTGGGATCGAAGAATAGAGCCTCGTCACGGCTAACGCCGCTCGTCCTGGCGGTTTTTGTTCTCTGAGGTACTGGTACGGGATTCAGATGGGCCGGGAGAAGTCGAACACAAGGTCGAATTTGCAAGGCGCGTCCTTGGGCAGGTGAGTTAGGAACCTCCTGTATCAGCTCGGATTAGCCATCGGCCATCGCCGTCGGACTCGGACGGGTTGACTCTGTGGAATCAGGTCGAGTCGAGTGAGGCGAATAGTGTCATCGGGGATCCGATCCATTCTTTGGACAGCTTCCACTGGCAGATGGCAGCGCAGGTGACACAATACAATCCGTCTGCCACGCACACATTCTAATGTAGTACGGAACCTTCCTTCCTCGATTTATCCAGCCGCCGCGTCAAAAACCTCCGTACCTGTGATACAAGGCAGTTAGGATGGGGCGCGTGATGATTGATCAAACGGAGATTTCTCATTGCCAAGTCGACTACGTGGGAGATCAGTCGCTTGTTAAGCCACCGGACAGCACAACATAGCTCTGAGGGCGAAAGATGAACTCTGGCCACGCGGACCATGCACGAGGTCGTGAGGCTCGTCTTTGGGCGGGACTCACAGCATCACGGATGGTGTATGCAACAGCAATGTAAGGACCTCCGGGGCCCAAGTCAGAACAAAGAGTATTTTGATGACGATATCACATGAATGAGCAAGAAGTTTGTCCCGTCTACGGAGGATTGTGTAGACAGTGCAACTAGACGGTCTTCCATTCTGCGTGTCTTTAACGAGCACAAATGGAATCTGAGAACGTTCCATCATCATCGCGTGAAGCCGTGGGGAATAGTGAAAGCCGCAAAACTCACAGATAGATGGTCTCAGGCCGCAGCGCAAAATCATTCGGCGATATGAAACTGTTCCTTGGAGCGTTATCACGGCATCTATTGTCACACAGTCAGGGAAAATTGGAGCGGCCTTTTCTGGGGACCTTATTGTATTCCCCGTCTCCGTATTCAACCCACTGTAACGGAGCCAATCACACTGCCGGTTGGGTATGGCTCCACCGGAAGGTTAGCTTTGCGCTCATGCAAGCAACGTTAGTTGATGGTGATTCAATGGCTGCTCTAAGCTTTCCTGTTCCCGATGAGTCTTAAACGGCGAAACATGGGAGATCAACCTGATGATGGATCTGGTCACGCCGAGCACTATACCCAGAACAGCCTCTTTAAACTTGTGGCTCCACTGGCGCAGGATTAGTGCATTCTGAGAATTGGGGGTGTGAAAGTTACTGGTGGCATCTCGAGAGATGGGTGGTGGACCGTGGACCACGGTGTAAAGGCAAGTTGGGCACATGTCAAAGCGCATTCACCGTCATGGTGTTCCACATAGCGAATTCGATTTAACATGTGTGGAAATTAACAAGTACTGAATATCCTTGCCGAACCTTGAAATATAATTGACCAACTGTCACTGCCTGTCAGAAATTGAATTGGAATAAATTGTAAGACCCGGGTACAGTATCACGCTTACACAGGCAGTTACCAGGACGATGAATAAACGTAGTTACCCGTGGTCGTCCTCTAACGTTTAATTATCTAATACTGGGATATAAGCGAGGGGCGCTGCATCAAAGCAAAGGAGCACTCTTATCAATTACGGCAAATCCTGGCAGTAACGACGTGCTTGTGATTTCCAACTGATCCGTAGACATACCAACTGATCCGTAGACATACTATGTATGAGAATGCTTGGGCTTGGAAAGACAAAAGGCAAGTAATGGGGCTCAGTCACCAGAGCTCAGCGCTCAGAACGGAACGATCCGACAGATAATGCGGTATTTTCTTCATTTGGTTTGGTGTTGCGTGAGCCTTTACGTCATCGTCGCGTTTTCTGGAACACGACGGTCGATTCGAAAACAAACGGAAAAAAAAACTTGCCTTGGTTTGGAGAACCCCTTCGGCTCTCAACGGAGCCTCTTCTTTTGTCCCATCCCTTCTTCCGCTTTCTTCACATACAACGAACCTGCGCTGTTATATTTCTCGTCGTCGGCTGGTAGTACTACGGCGAAAAACATTGGGCAATCTTCCCTTTGCAAGACACTACAACTTATTTGTCAATTTCCTACGTCTTTCCTAGTATCCGCAATCTTTGGAACTGACCTTGGCAGGGAAGGAGATCAGAGTGCCCAAGGGAATCGAAGCAAACTCGACAACTTTTCTTCTCTGGCCCATATCGCTCTCTGTTTCGTGTTTCAAACATGCAGCAATCGACACCCTACCTCCGGACAATGACGTGACTTCCGCGTCAGTCTATCGTCTCATTCACGAAATTGGGGTGAGTCGCGGACATTCTGGGCACATACGAACCGAGGGCTGCGAGGTATGATCAATCGAAGTTGTATCACTTTTTTTTTTGTTGACGTGTTCGTGACGGGGAAAGGGCGGATGTACCCCGATCCGAAATGAAACAATCGGGTGAGTGGTACGATATCGCTTCCAGATAAACTCTCGCCCGGGGACGTGATGTCATCAAGAGAGGACAGGGCGATGATGCTATCACACTATATGGCTATTTGAAAGAACTTCCGCACCATGTGCTTCACGTTCAGGTAGACGCCTCACTTCTCCCTGTCTCTGCAGACCCCACGATTGTGGTATCTGATCGCTCCTTCAATAGCCTTACGGGAGATGTCACTCGAAATGAATTCATTCCGGAGATTACAGCAGTCGGTAATGAAAAGAACGACAAACCAGGTCTCCTCTTTACAGTGAGAGAATCTTGTGGTCACTCCCCGTGGTTGTCGCTGCCGCCGCGGGAGACTGGGTTCCATTTTTTTTCTTCATCAGATTCTGTTCTCGGCTGACGGACAGGTGTGTTTCGGAGATGAGTGGAGGCACGACATGACGGGACAAAGGCGTCTGTACGACTTATGCCTCCCAGTGGGTAGACAGGTCGAATGATGAGGTTGGACAAGTGTTCGTACTTCCATGTAGTCCCCGGTGATGAAGCCTACATCTCGACGCTGGCACCCGTTCGGACCACCTCGGAAGACACTCCGCTACATTCAACACCAAAAATAAAACGCAGATGACGTTAAGGACACGGGAAGGCCCGGGGAAACCATGAAGAAGTCGGGAAGCTGGGTGCGCTGATACGGTGATGACCGGAGAGTCCCGGTGCAACATAAACTGCATTGACTTCCAAATTTGAGGAGCCCTCCTCTTGGTGTACAGACGTGCTGCGCATATGCTCGACTGTACAGGCAATCAACCTTCTGGGATGTCAGGACGGAAAGAAGAGGTAAATAACCGCAGTAGGTCTATAGCACGCAGCCCCGCGGACATCTTCTCAGCGTCGCAGTTTCGTATTCGTCCACAGTATCAGTCCGACTCAGCGGTACCTGTTCGTGAATCAGGCCTGAAATGGGTTCCTATCTACAACGCACCCCCTCATACTAGTATGAACTCTAAGTACATAGCGGGTTCGCCGCTTATCAGGTTTATCAGCAGCCAACTCGCATTCAGGCATCATCATTATCTCGTCGGTTTCCCCCATGCCAAATTTTCATGAGGTCTTCTTGGCCCACGACATGAATGGTACAGGAAGTGTCGGGTGCGGGTTAGAGCGTCCGTCGAATGATGGTGAAAGTGGACAGGTGCCATGATGGTTGTGCTAGGACGAGACGATGGGAAGAACGGTGGCCTATCATGCCCGTGGCGCTAGCTACCGTAAATGAAAGTTCATGCTCGCTCAGCCCTCCACAGCTTATCGTCCAGTCGCGAGACACTGCTATCGGAGCGGGCTGACTAAAAAGATATGCTGCGAGCGTTGTCTGCCCCATCCCGTAGCCCGAAGCTCATATCGTCGTACCCGGACTCGATCGAGATGTACTGCGCCGTTTTACGAATAGGCACTCGTTCACCACGACGCCGTTCCTCTCCTTCCTCTTCCAGTGTACTGTATTCATGTCCCTTTCCCCACCAGCCAGTACCCCATGTCGGCTAGGAGTCCTGAGAAGCGAGTGAGGGCTTTTTGCACGTAGGTTACCTAGGGTATCAAAGGTAACACCATGCCTCCTCTAGGCCCTGAGCGTAAGCACGGCCCTTCTCAACGTAATAAGCGATGTAATCGAGGGAAACGACCCAAAACCGATAGTACCTCGTTGGAGACTCTGAAAGAACGCGCGATATCATATACTGTGCAGGGATGTGGGACTTCTGATCAACTGGGCATGTCCTTTCAGCCTGCCTGAGTTGCAAACTCTACGAGTAGCAACCGCCCACCCGTAGTTACGCATAGCCACGCTCGCGTCTCTCTTTCTCCTCTTTCGCTCGTGTGGCTCCCAGAGGCGCGTTTGTAATGCCCGCCCAGCCCCGTCGCTCGGCACGACCCGCTCACTGGCACAGGCGCGCGCCCTCGCCACCGTTTCTGGAACGCCGCTTATAGTTTCGAAGAGTGGGTTGTGGCGGGCAAAGTTTGATCACTCAGAATGGGATACCGATGACAGGGGCTACTAGTAATCGGTGCCCCTTCCTGGGATGGGCACAGCATGGTATCGCTGTCGTAGAGCGGCGCCACGCAGTGGGAAGTTGCGGCGAGGGACGAACAAGCCGGTTGATGGATGATTATTGACAATCTCCCACAATCTCCCACGAACGCGTGCCCAGATCCAAATTTAATTAGGGTTGGCATCGGTGCAGCGATGCAGATAAGGCCCCTACTGGTAGTACATCATCACATGCTATGGACCAATGGGTTCCCATATTATGCGCCAAATTGTATACTCTCAGATTCCTGTAATGGACATCGGGGGTTATATCCACGTTCACTCGCACTCTGCGGATGGGAGATCAAGTGGCGGAGAAGGGGAAGCACCATGCTCTGTGTCCGTACGTACACCAACTTTATCGTGGTGCGTGTGTGGGAACCCCAGTCGTTACATTCCCCTGGAAGGCACAGAGAGCAGCTCTGCGCGGACTACGGCACTCCCTTTTAGAGGTTGTTCGAGACCGTTGGAAACGCAAACGAGATCAGGTGCCAGTGTGAATAGGCTCTGCACGAGTGGTCCAAATCGTTCTGGGAGGGTGAAATGGTGGAGTCCAGTGTGGCGAGGCCGGTGATACCGGAAATCGAGCACATGCGGGTCCCTCTTCCTCTGCTCGTGAACAGCCGTTGGACGATTCTGACGAGGGTCATGATCGCCGGCCGACAAAAAACTTGCAAACCTTATTGACTGTGAGAAGGTAGATCAAGGGTGACGTTGCTGAAACAAGTCGAAATGTGGCGGTATGTCGCGAATGCGGCCGGAGGAAATGGACGGGCCCGAATCCGCCGTGTGGATTGCGAGGTCTCGTGCTGTGCCCTGGGCTGGGAGTGAGGTGGCTTCTAGCTGCCCACGAGGCGAGGGGTGCACAGCCCCCCGTTTGCCAATTGTGGTCCAGAAATATAGATAAGGCGAAGTGGCGCCCGCGGAGGCACGGGCATCTGACGCACGTTGCAATGGCCCATCTCACGTTCGGATTGCGCGATCGCGCCTCACTCGTCCGACGACCGACACTGGGCACATTCGGCGCCACCTAGTACATTGTTGGGTCGTGTCTGACTTTTGATACGATGCGGCATGGACGCATATAGTGCGGACGCGAGATGACCTAGGCTTGATGAAGGACGGGGCAGTGCGGTCGGACCATGCACTGGGACAAGTCACGGGGGGGGGGAAATGCAGTGGCAGCAGAATCGGGACCGTCCGCCAAAGCTGTGGGAAGGTCAGGAGGTATACGGAAGTGATCGTCGAGCTGAGGTGAGCGAGACAAGTGGAGGGGCGGATGGAACCAAGACCATGCGGGGGCTGGAACCTCGGCCTTACGGAATCGAACTGGGTAAGTGCTCCAGAGCCCAGAGCGGTGGTAGGGCGCCCTCGAAGATTTGAGAGCGTGTGATACGTGAGGGATGAAACAATGCCGGCACCCGCTGACGCTACTGTACGAAGCGTAAAAAATATTGTTTTTATTTCTCATTTTTCTCCGATTTGTTCTGGTGCTTTCGTCGTCGTGGTACAATGGAAGTCGATCTGGAATGCAAAGAGAGGGAAGAAAAGCGCCGATTGAAACTCGCCCGCCAGACCCAGGTTCAGATCTGGGGTTCCCCGCTTGACGGAGCCAAGCTCTCGGCCTGAGAAGGTAGGCGATAAGGGTAGGGAGATCCAAGATCACGCGATCACGGGGCCACCCGTACCAAGTACTCCCGTCTTTTCACCTTCCCCCAACCCTCCACATTCCCTGACGGACTTGGAAAAACAATAAATTACGTCTCAGGGACGGGGGTAGGAGCCACGACAAGCGAATGTCGTAGAAGGGACGCGACATTAATGAAGATTGTGGTCAGCAGTTGCCTGTGATCGAAGGGTTGAATATAATATGATAAGAGACAACGCGGCTTCAATCTGAGATGCAAACTTACGGTCACACCTCTCTCACCTCACTCTAAACCGCCTAACCACCCACACTCTCTTTCTTTTCTCACAACATCATCACGTCCCCTCCACACATGAACTCTCCATACCTCCCCTCCACCGACGACAATGTCATACACGGCCTCAATTATCCTCCAGAATTTCTACCCTCTCTCCCCGTCCTCCTCTCCCGTCCTGCCCCGCATACACCCATCCGCGCTCTAACTGCCTCCCAATTTGCGACCATCCATCATGCCGCAACCACTTCCCATGCCCCCGACCATGTCCTTTTTCCATTTCTTCACGGCCTCGAAGGCGACAACGAACAACAAAACGCCTTTTTCGCCGTCACTCCGGACACCCCCGTAAACCCTCCCCGTTTCCGTGGTCTCGTTTGGGTCGCGTGCGAAGACGACGACATGGGTTGCAGTGACGACGCAGAAGACTTGGACATCATCGCCAGTGATGATTCTGATGACGACGCCGCGAGTGATGGTGGCGACATGGGCCATTCATTTGGCTTGGACATGGATATGGACATTGATACCGACCTTGACCTAGATCACAGCCACAAACGGGAAGCGCCCAGCTCACCTCCCTCAACACCCCCTTCACCTCGGCCTGCCGACCCCGCTTGCGACGTCCCGGACCCAGATAATGGACCCCATATGCACCCAGTTCAGTGCCGTGCCCCGCGCATATATACCAATACCGCGGTGCCTCGCGACCGGAGCATCTCGTCTTCGTCTAGTTCAGCCTCGTCTTTCCAATCTCTTAGTATGCCATCACCGCCCACCCCAGCCACCTCATTCGATTCCCCCCCGCCGTCATGTATCCCCCTCGGTCCGCCCTCCCCTGAACCTCAACCTCGTACCCCCCCTCTCATCGCCTCTGGCTTCAAGCCCCGTGAGCTCCTCCAACTGAATGCAGACGGGTTCGCAGAGTTTACCCCTCTGCGAGTCCCGGACGGTATCTCATTACGCAATTTTGATATCCAACTGGTGCGTGTTTTTCAGCCCTTACAGCACCGCCCTTCCCCACCTTTCGATTTCCTTCTGAGAGCGGGGTTACTCCATTCATCATTACTTTTCACCATATGGGCGCCTGCTTTCACTGCAGAAGGTCAGGTGACCACTGCGGGGAAGTTGTTGGTTTCTGTTTCACGTTTCTGGCACGGACATGACGAGTTGGCCGTCGTGGTCATCTGTCGTCCTATGATGCGATGCGGCAACGCAAGCCAATTTAGGCGATTACCCCATCTTGCGCCACCACCGCCACATACCCGAAAGGGAAAGGGAACTAACGCCACATATGACCCCTGTCTCAATGCGACGATCGGTTTAGCGTTTCCCGGTGGAGCGGCTTACCCTTCTTTTCTCTCAAACCCAATTTGTTTTGGTCATTCTAATCCGTGTTTGCTCAAATGCTTCCATTTTTAGCCCATTTACGCGACTCTTTCGGACATCGTCGTTTACTCCCGCCGCGGTGCAACCAGGGCCGCCTTCGCTGTGGCGGAGAAGTTCAAGCAAGCGGTTGAAGCGCGCGCTGGTTCGCGGATTCCATATCATGTCTTCGTACTCGATGCGACCCCCGCGGAGTTACGCACCAAGCTGAGGCATCTTCTCGTTAACCCGCGCACCATCAACTTTGCGCAGCGCGAAAAGGACGAGATGCGAGAGCTGACTCGCGCCACTGAGATCCTCACGATCCATTCCCCTGAGGAGGGTCACAACAAGTCAGCGGACGTTCACCCCTGGATCCCTGGGCTAGGTCAGGTCTTCCTTGGCAACGTCAATGATGTGCCGTTTTTCCCTGGAAACCCATCCGCACGAAACATCGATCTCCTGGATAGTGCCGGAAACTCTCCCGCCGATGGGATGGGCTATGATGTCTGCATCGAATGTCGACTTCGCGCACCACGACCCGCCCTTGGCTTTCTCTACAGTGCCCAGGAACACCTCATGGAACTCGAACGGCGTTGGCAGGCTTCCGGTGGGAAGGGACCACGTCCCCCGCCAAATGCTGCGGCTATAGTGTACCTTCCGTTCCCCTTACTCCCCATCGTCGATGAAATGATACTCTTCCTGGAGTTCCTGGAGAAGCTACTGAAGCCTACCCAACTGCGTGGGTTCGGACGACCTGCGAAAATACTGATTTGGAGTTCGGATGGGTATACCGAGAGTAGTGTGCTCGCTCTGTCGTTGATCATGGCAATGCGGGGTATAACACTTCCGGAGGCGTATCTCGAGCTTCAGGTGAGTTTGAAAGGGCATGGAAGATTCACTTATAGTTGAACAAGCTTTCCCTTAGGTTACGAAGAAGCGCAGCTTTTTTGTCTACGAGACAGATGTCCGCTTATTGAAAGCCATTGAGAGCAAACTGGCACGTGATCGTCATGCAAAGCTACCCTCCCCACGCCGTTTCCTCTCTGGACCCGCGCGTGCCAATTCACTCAATCCTGGCATTAATTCAAGCGCCATGTCTGCATCCTACGATGAGACGGGACAAGCCCCCATAGCCTCAATGCGACGGCCACGTGCGAGCACAAGTCCGTTGTTACCTTCGTTGGTGGACGACCATCAAGTTTGGTTCGATGACCCACGCTTCGACGGGAGCTTTCCAAGTCGTGTCTTACCGTTTTTATACCTTGGAAACCTGTGTGTATCCACTCTTGCGTTTATATATTAATTTCCTGATATTGGATCAATCCCGCACCCGCAGGAACCATGCAGCGAATGCGTACATGCTCCATGCTCTTGGCATCACTCATGTGGTCTCGGTCGGTGAATGTGCGCTCATTCCACCCACTGCCGATCCCTCTACAGGAAAGGCCGCTACGCCTGCCCCAGCAAAAACACCCAATTCGATCGTAATGGCTGGAGGGTCGGAACGGCGGGGTAGCCTTTACACTGAGGAACGCGAAGGCCGCATCAAAGTCCTCGATATTAAGGGGGTGTGCGATGATGGCATCGATACGCTCGAGCCCCAACTTGCCCCGATCTGCGAATGGATGGACCGAGCACGCGAGCAGGGTGGCAAAGTGCTCGTGCATTGTCGCGTAGGCGTATCGCGCAGCGCGACTGTAACTATCGCATACGTCATGAAGTGTCTCGGAATTTCCCTCGTGGAGGCCTACCTAATTGTACGCTCACGCCGCCTGAGCGTATTAATTCAGCCAAACATGCGCTTGTTATATAATCTCTGTGGCTGGGAGGTGAGACTCGCGTACGACCGTGCTGCGAGTGACCCAGAGCGCTTGCGCACGGAACTTGCGCGCTGTGTTCCTTGGCCTTACCTCGCACGCGAGATCTACCTCCTCAATGAGAAGTACTTACACGTGTGAGGCCTTTTTTTTTTCAAAACCAACTGACGGTGTCCCCATTCCCATATTCCCCCCCAACCCCTTTCCCACCCCCCTCTACTTATGTTTCGCTGTCTGTTTCTTTAGTCTCGACCCCCCGTCCCCGATATTTGTACCATGCCTTTAGTATTCCTACTGTCAACATCTTACCCTGCATTCTCACTGCACAAAATACACCCACCGCTACCCCACTCCGACTCTTACCTGTTACTCCCATATCCTCCCCGCATAATCACACATCCCCCAGTGCTAGGCGCGCACTCTCCCGTTCCACTTCGAACTTGTGTACGATGTTGAATACGCTGATGTTGTACGTCTACTTATTATGTACTTTGTGTTATTGACTGTACAGCATTTTGCGCTTGTGGTTATGCACCTAAAAGGCTGATAAGCGTTTTCAGAAATGATTAGACTTGGCCACCGTACCTCGGGTAGTCCCGGGATACTTCCAGTTAATGTGCAGTGTGTGTGTGTGTGCGTGTGTGTGTGACCTTGACGCTGGAGATGCGAGTGACCGTCCTTGGCATCCGCGCTATCCACTACCAGTACTGCGCTCGGCTTCGTACAGAAAATATGAGTGCCACATCGTCATCACCTATCACGTCTGCGGTCCTACCATCCTCAGAACGAGTCACGGAGCTGCGCACGGCTCTCGGCGAGATCCGCAGTCGTGTCGCTGCCGTCGTGTCCAACTCTCCACGATGCACGCCAACTCTTGTGGCCGTATCCAAATACAAGCCCATAGAAGACATACGCACATGCTACGATGCAGGTCAACGCGACTTTGGCGAGAACTACGCACAGGAGCTCGTCGAGAAGGCCGCCTTGCTGCCTCGCGATGTGCGGTGGCATTTCATTGGCACAGTTCAATCGAACAAGGCTAAAGCACTCGCCGGTGAGCACTCCTCTCCTCCCCCGCAACCTCCTCTTCCCCCTTCCTCACCCTTTCCGTGTTTTTTCCCCATCTGTGTGACCGACCGACGATGCCCACTACGTAGGAATCGAGAATCTATACGCGGTCCAAACGCTCGCGAGCACCAAAATCGCCGACGCGCTCAACCGACACCGCGCGACGACGACGCACGCGCCGCTCCGCGTGTTGATCCAGCTCAACACGTCGGGCGAGGACGCCAAGGGCGGGATCCCCGCCGTCGGCGCGGACGAGGACGTCGCGCGGCTCGCGACGCACGTCGTTCGCGAGTGCCCGCAGCTCCGTCTCGTCGGGCTCATGACGATCGGCGCGCCCGGCAGTGGAGAGGAGGATTTTGCGGTGTTGAGGGGCGCGAGGGATCGGCTTGTGCGTGCGTTGCCGGATGATGGGGTTTGGGGCGAGGAGGTCGACGTCGACGTCGATGCGGATGCGGATGACGAGAGGAGAGAAGCGCGTGAGGGCCTGGATAGGGAAGGCGGAGAAGAGGGTGCTGGTGAACGGCGCGAGAGGAGGCTGTTGTTGAGCATGGGTATGTCGCACGATTTTGAGCTCGCGCTCGGGGCTGGTGCGGATATGGTACGCGTTGGGACGGGCATCTTTGGCGCGCGGCCGCCAAAGAAGGGCGAGCCACCTGCTGAACAGCCTTAGGAGAAACTCATTGTACGTTATGCATAGATTATGCGAAGGATTATTGATCAAAGCTTAACGCGCTCGGTGGGCGTGCCACCGCTACAACGTCCCACTTGGACTCTCATGGAAATGTCAACTAGGGTTGCACAAAAAGGGAATACAATTAGCCCTGGTCGTTTAGACCAGCAGTTCCGGCGGCCAACTTGCGATGACGCGATGACATGTATCATTCTTCAAAGTCTGTATAATCTGACAGGTTATGTCAAAGCCGAGGCGAGTGCGAGTCAACGAAAAAATATGCCAGGACCGTGGATTGAACACGGGACCTCCAGAATGCTTAGCACTTCAGTCTGTTGCTCTCCCAGCTGAGCTACCCCGGCACACGATAAAAGACTTCTAATCATCACTCTATTCCTATTCGCACGTTTTCTGTTCTCGTCCATGGTAACTGGTCGTTAACGAAACGAACAACCGCTGTCAGCGCCGCACCATCACGAATACCATTGCCACTTTTTCACTTCTGGTCCTATGAAGAACAAGGATGTCTGTTAAGGCCTCATAATGTTGTCCATGAAGGGTCAAGAACCCAATGAGTTATCCTCATCCACTTGTCTTCAATCAATACCTCTCGCAACGTCTGGCTTCATGTGCGTTGATCAGAAATATGACAGGAACGCACGGCACTAAGAGTTCACATTCATGGAATGGGCGAAACTTCTGATTGCAATATGGCCGAAGTTAGACTTGACACGGTCGTCAGTTAGTTAAGTTATTTCCCGACCTCGTTACTAACCGTTTCTTCTGTGAAGTACAGCATATATGGATACCTCTGTCTAATGCTCAGCGCTCATGCCTTTATAAGGATACACCAACGGTTCTATATGCACGTCTCCACTGGTACGTAATATTCAAATGATACTGTGTATACTTTGATATTTCCGTTCTCCCAGCCTTCTGCCGTTTCCGTGTAGTCGTTTAGGGTTGCGCACCACACCGCTGTCAAACTTTCGATGGCGGTCAGTTGTTTCAAGGGTTGACTGGTGTGTGAAGTGCTATATATCATTTTTGAGACTTCTTGCGTCGATTCAACTTGTCGCGTTGTTAACCATGTTGCGGTGATTTTATCACAGTTGGCGACTCGCTAGTATTTCACATTGAAACCACATGCTCATTTCCGAGTGATGCCCCCCACTGCCCTTCTGCCCCTCCGCTAGGGTATGTTACTGAGGATTCTAGTTCGTCTCGCCCCCCGTTTTCTCCCATCATCATCATCGTTCGGGCCTTCAGTCTCCTCTCTGGCTGTTTCCCACCCAACAATGCCTTAGAAGCCGCGCTTATTCATTAGGATACCCGAACACAGTACAGGCCAGCGACGAAGGCGATGGTCTTGTGGTCCCGGAGATACGGCGGCCACGGAGATGAAAACTAACCAAATCTTTCAAGGTCACGATACACGTAGCTTACCTTCATTTCAACCAAGACGTAAATTCGGCCCGCTGGATTCGCACATTCCCCGTCAACGCCTTTTGTTGCAAGTCGAGCTTCGACCATGGAAAGGTTACCAGTCGACGTGTGAACCTAGGAACCTGGTACGCTGTTTCGATGGTCCTTGTTCCGCCCCACGTAACCGGATTCACAGCGACCCGTTTCCTGAACAACACATCCACTTCGAGCATGTAATTAAGTTGCGGCTTCAGTTTTCCATCTTGGTTATTCTGAAATTTCACTCGTGGTCGAGCACTCACCATCATCATAGTCGTTTTTGACCCATTGATGAACTTTGGGCCTCTCTACAAAGTCGCTGAGATGCAAGGCGATTGTGGTGACTTGAAAACTCGGTCTATCCACCGAGTTGTTGCCATTACTCGGATCAGGATTTATGTCTCAAGTCTAGGAAAGACGAAGGCGAAAATAAGGAATGATAACGCGGCAAATGCCGGTAGATTCGAATCCCCATTTGCGATGCGATGAGCGATGAGAAGGGTGATGCGTCGGATGACCCATCGGACGCCGTTACTCTACTCACCACGCCGCCCCAACGTGGCCGTCTCACACCATACCAACGTTTCCCCCTCATTTTTCACCTTACTTCAACCAGCTTCGGCTTCCAATGAATGCGTCTCCCCTACCTCCCCAATTCTTCCCTCACAGGTTGAGGTGCCAACCCACCGCACCCCGCTTACTTAGATCCCATGTCCTCTGAACCGCACCAAGATGCTGGCGCGCATCGTGTCAGACGTAAACCGCCGCCGCCATTTCCCTACTCCGCACGCTACCCGGAGCCAGATCCAAGCGACCCTTTTGCCCCGCTTTCTGTTCTCCGAGATCGCACAGCGACGCTCACGAGCCCAACGTACGACTCTCCTGTGGTAATTCCGGACCAGAACACTGGATCTTCCAGGGTCATCGACCTCTCCACCTTCATCATTCGTCAGCGCAACAAGTCGGCCGCGCTCGGGCCTCCATTCGGAGAAGGGAATTGGCAGGGGCCCAGCACCCAATTTCCGGCGGCGGCGACAATCACTTCCTCATCACTATACCAAGGCATGAGAGGGATGCACCGCCATGAGGCACGGCGTCGGTCACAATCCGTGTTTGCGCTGCGATCGGGGACATTTTCCTTCATTGAGTCGCGCACTGGACCAGAGTCCCAGTCGAACGTGGAGTCAACTCAGTCGACGAGGCGGCACTCGCTCTCGCCGTACGGTAGCCGTTCTAGTGTGCTGTCATCCTCTTCAACCTCATCGGAGGGATCTACCCATGGTGGACGGAAGACGAATGATTCCCCTGCACGACCCCGTTCGTGCAGCAGTTCGTTCGTGTCCGCAACTTTGCTTGATGGCTTGCCCGAAAATGTCGGCGATGGCGTGCCATTGCTCAAGAGCATGCATATCATGCATGTTGACATACCCCCTAATCAGGGTACGGACAAAGGTTCGGAAAGTCCTCCTCACCTCCTGCCTCCAAAATCCCTCGAAAAGCGGAGCCCATCCGTATCTTCGATCGGCTCATGGTCCCGCGATGCTGCGTTCTACTCTGCAGCTTCTCGTCCGCAGACTCCGAGTTCGATTCAAACCAGTCGCCCCGTCTCCCTACAACCATCCTCCGTCCTTTCATTCCCCTGCGTACCTGCCAACAACCCTCCCAGCAAGCCAGCACCCTTCACCACGTCACCCGTGATGGCTTCTACGCACCATACCGCATCAATACCACCAACCCTCGCTACCTCTCTCCCACGAAGCATTTCCAACTCTCGCCGGGTGCTATCCCCACCAGAAGACCTAGATGCCGTACCTATTCAGCTTCACTTCCGATTCCCAAAGCAGGAGGAATCGGCCGAATCGGAACCTGAGTCCGTGGAGCGTGAGAGTGGGCGCTTTGCTCGGTTGCGGGCACGCACGTCTGCAGCGTTCCAAACACGCAGAAGTAGCACCTCATCGTCGCTGCGCAGCACACTAAGGGCAGCTACAGAGGCTGCTGATAAGCTTGCTGCTGAAGCTGCGTCCATTACTGCACCTTCAAAGGTCACTTCACCTCCAAAGGTTTCACAAGTGCCGGTGGCCATGTCCGAGATCGCAAAAACGGCCCCGCTTACTGCGAGGATTCCTCTTGAGTTGAAGCAATCGAAGGAGGTTCAGCGCACTGGTTCGCAGGCTCGAGGCCGGGGGTACGATACCGACCAACCAGCTCTCGCGCCTTCTATCTCCCATACATATCCTCCACAAAATACGGACGACGGTCTTTCTGTCTCGCGCACGCACGTAACTGCAGATATTATGCAGCGCAGTCCCTCAAAAACCGATGTGAAGGCAGAGCCAGAGTCTACGTCACCTCCGAAGAGACGTTCGGCATCTCGCGGTTCTCACAAGACTACAGCTAGGCGCAGTTCGTCGACACCACTTCCATTGTCGCGCCCTCTGCCAAGCCCACCGGCTGTTACCACGCACCCAGAGCCCATGGTCAAGCTTTCACCCATGCCCCCGCCCCGTGCGCACTTGTCACACCCGCAAGTTCAACGGGTTGCTCTGACACACACGTCGTCGATGCAGGGTGAGCCGCCACTAGGCTCGCATGCTGTTCATGTAGTGCCACCCGCAATGTCCCACTTGACCCTGTCAACAGGTGCAACCCCGCCGCATGTTGTACATGAGCCTACTCTGCCTCTTCC
>QFFA01004844.1:0-11085 GCA_003316565.1 Russula foetens | reverse complement strand
AATTCTGGAGTACCACGGGGCGGCCTCGAGCCCTTGTTCGCACGGAGAAAGCCCAACGACCAGGCCGCCCCACACGCTATTCACGCCATCCGCTCTGCCACTGCGAGACCTGAAAGCGTGGACCCGACACACGTTGACGCCCGCAGGATCCGTCGTTATCGATTCGGGTGCACACAGTGTGCTCGCTCGTAGGGAGTCGGGCGGACGCCTCTTGGCCGCTGGCGTTCTCGGCGTCCGCGGAGCGTTTGCGTCGGGCCAGGCGGTGCGCATTCTCGTGCGCAAGACGGCTGCTGGTGTAAACTCCGAAGACATCGAAGCGGCATGTGAGGAGTATGTGCGCGGGCTCGCACCGACTCAGCCTGGGACACCGCTTGCTGCTGAAACAGCTGGCGATTCTTCCTCGACTCGCCAGGATCTCGGGCCCGATGAGACGGAGGGAGTGATTCCGCAGTTGCCTCTCAGCGAGTGTGACAATACGGTGGATGATGGGCAGTGGGAGGTAGAGGAAGTTGGCCGTGGATTGGCGAACTATAACTCTGCGCAGGTTGACAAGGTGAAAGGGTTAAATAGGTGTGTGCCGCGTTTTGATGGCCCTTCATATTTTTTTGTGTTAATCACTTGAGTGGCAGTGCCTACCTCGCACAGTTGCTGGGATATGCGGACACCGAGTACGTTGTTGAGAATGTATCGATTTTCGTACCACCGTAAGATATGATGAGATATGGGCAGGAATGGATAAGCCACGTCCACTTATAGGTCAATTAATGTCTAATATAATGCCATTGAACCAAACCTCTGTGTCTAGGTGCAGGCTCAGACCAAAATGGGGTGAACGGCTGGACCAGTTGTTTGCTTGGTTGTCCTTGCAGAGACAATCACACTTGCGCACAGTCACTCGAAATCACGTCCATTAGCATCTACCCTTCATCACAAAATATGATAGAGCTAGAGGTGTGCTCGTATTGTGGCCTTAAGCTTTGATGATGGATGGCTATAGTCGGGTTAGAAATTGGTCGTTGGCACGCACAACGACCGGCCACTAGCACTTTGATCTTCCCGAGTCTTGACCGGTTTGACGCCCAAGCTCCTCTGAACAATGCGCATGACCCTTCTATTTCTTCTGTCGACACTCGAACTCTCGCAATGTTTGGCATCTATCGCTATGCAAGCCATAGAAATAGATGGGCCGCCTACTATTACGCTACATGCGCTCGATGACAGGCGAATCTTCCATCCGCCATTCTTTCCTAGAACTTATCTGGATTCTCTACTCGAAATGTTTAGCAGTTCGATGTCTCCCATCACCTCGCTGTCCAACCCAGAGCTTACAAGCCCTCCAGAAAACTCGCCCAAGGCCTCCACTGCGCACACTCCTTCCGTCGAACCAACGAGCGACTCGGGTATATCAGACGATTTCTCACCTTCCGCCTGGGAAGCGCCGAAATTCTTCGCCGACCTTTCTGCTTTTAATATTACACACTTTGCCACTGGGAGGCATAATCTGGACGTTGTCGCGGGTATCACTCTTGGCGTTGAAGGCACCATTTATGCAGACGACTCACCCTCCTGGACCCTGTGGACAAATGCCTCTACGATGCTTCAGCTCTTTTATCCAAAGGATTCGATCAATCCCGCAAGATTTCCCCAAGGTGGTTCCGAATTCTATGCCTCACCGCTCGACATCAGCCAAGCGAGAAGTGTCACTCTCGAATACAATGTCTTCTTCCCTGGTGATTTCGAATGGGTCAAGGGTGGAAAACTACCGGGGCTCTACGGCGGACGTACTGGGTGTTCTGGTGGAGATCCGGCCGTTCTATGGCAATAGACCTCGGGAACCCGGTTATTTCCCCATCCCTTCCTGCGATCCAAACCTACAAGTTGATGACGGATGCGGGTGGTTAGGATCTTTGTTGGGTGAGCCGATCAAATCGCGACTTGGGTTCCGGGATGATGGCACTCCGAGTAGAGGACTGTCTACTCAAGCCCCACTAGATCGTTCGACTGGTATTGTCACGTCGGATTCGTGCGACACGCCAGATGCTAAGACGCTAAAAGATGCGCCGGCTCAACGAGGGGCATTAGAAGACGAAGATGACATATGCAATGATGATTGTTCGTCGCCAGCAGCCGGCACGCAGAAGCTTTCCAGGGCGGGGCGTATTTTTCAGGCACGGGCATTCAGGATCACGTGAAGTAATAACCCTAACACTCGCCTTGTTTTGGCACTTAGTACGTTTTTTGGGGGACACCATAAGGACTTCGCTACGCCGAAAGACCAGTTTGTTTGGTTTAAGGATTTTGCGCTTTATATCAACGATGCCTGATGATATAGTTTTATGTACAAGTACAATTAGCTTAAGATTTGTTTTGTTTTATCTATCATCTATCACGTTAATTGCCCCTAACCAGAAATCAGGAGTTAGTGAACACGTCTCCCGTTGTTTCAACCATCTCGGGGAGAAACCGCTGCTGTCCCACCTTTGTACGGAGCTGCGGAGTTGCATCACATGGCATGGCTCCCCTTCGAATAGCCTTTATACACCCAGACCTTGGAATAGGTGCAAATCCCACGTCTAACAAGTGTTTCCTGTCTAATGATACTTATAGGTGGTGCGGAACGTCTCATCGTCGATGCCGCCGTTGGCCTTCAGAAACTTGGGCACACAGTTGAAATATACACGTCACATCATTACCCCGCCCATTGCTTTGACGAGACGCGAGACGGTGGGTTGTATACTCGTACAAGCCTCGGAGCCAAACCATGCTTGACATATTCACCAGGAACGCTTGTTGTACACCCCATTCGCACCCCGTTTCCGCGCCATATCAGGGGTAAATTCCACATACTTCTCGCTCACCTCCGACAGCTACATCTGACCTGTCACCTATTGCAAACCACCGCATCGACTTACGACGTATATTTCGTCGACCAACTGTCCACATGCGTTCCCGCACTGCGTTTTCTTGCGAGGAAGCGGGTCGTGTTCTATTGCCATTTCCCAGATAAGCTTCTAGCGAATGGCGAATTTGTGGAAGGAAAGATGAAAATGCGGGGCAGTGCGCTCAAGCGAGCGTACCGTCTTCCCATGGATTGGCTAGAGGAAGTCACCACTCGTGCGTCTATGACGCGTTCACCCTCACCCGTTTGGCATTCTCACTTGAAAAAAAAAAAAAAAAACAGGAAATGCGGATATTATCCTGGCTAACTCAAGATTTACATCCGGTGTATTCAAAGCGTACTTCCCGAGCATTTCCCAGGACCCACGGGTCGTGCATCCGGGCATCAACCTTCTCTCGTATGAGCCGGGTAGCGATAGTGGAGAGCCTGATATTATTATGGTTTCGTCGTACGTGCGTCTCCTCATAGATGGTTTGTGTGTCTCATGCTGTTCTCAGTGATCGACCAACCTTTTTGTCTCTCAATCGTTTCGAGAAAAAGAAGAATGTTGCGCTCGCAATTGACGCCTTCGCACTTTTCAGGCAAGATTTCATGGATGCAGGCAATCGCGATGGCCGATGGAGTCCAAGGCTCGTCATCGGTGGTGGCTATGATTCCCGTGTCGAAGAAAACATGATGACACTGGTAGCGTTGATCGATCGCGCGAAAGCTGCCTCCCTATCTTATACCATCGTCTCGCCTCCCTCATCAAGAACCACCATACCCCCTTTCAATACGACCACACATGAGCCAGACATCCTTTTCGTTCTCAACTTTACTACTGCCCAACGAGCCGCTCTCCTTTCTGCATCATCGACACTCGCGCTACTTTATACACCCGCGAACGAACACTTTGGGATCGTACCAATTGAGGCCATGTCCTCTGGGCTCCCCGTACTCGCGTGCAACAGCGGTGGTCCCACGGAAAGCATTGTTGATGGTCCACCAGGGGAACGAACTGGATGGCTGCGGACACCCGAAGCACATGGGTGGGCTGCCGCTCTTATCGAGATTGGTGGGCTATCTCCATCTGAGCGGTCCGCGTTGGCAGATCGGGCCCGGGCCCGAGCCCGTGAGCACTTTGGGATGGAGGCGATGGCTCTGAAATTGGAGAGGGCACTCGTTGAGGCTGGCGAGCTAGGTCCGGTGCCTACCCCGGTCACGCTGTGGTTTGGGTCGTTCATTGCAGCCGCTTTGTTTGCATACTTCATGACAACTATTTACGCCTCATGATCAGGTATTTGCGGTACGAGCCTTTGGTATTATTGTGACACCACTAGAGTTCGAGCTAGAAACCATACATCTTCGAGTAATACAAGGAAGGGTAAGCACTAGTCACATGACACACGCCATCATCCTAACCCCATCGAATCCCACAAGCCCGGCTCACGAGCGACAGGCATGACTTCAATACTTCTCGTTGCAAGCCAGAAGAGAATATATCAGACGCATTGAAGAAGATAGGACGCGCCCACATATGATGACTTGATTTTCGGCCAAGGCGGCGCCTACTACGGTGGTGCCCCGCGTGACGGGGCCGCCTCTGAGGTTATCCGTTCGTCCATATTGGATGCCACGGAATGCTCAAACCAGGGATCCCATTCGAGTTTGCGTTCGACCTTGACAACTGAAGCACCCGCGCATGCATCTCTTACATTCTCACCATCCCTCGATATACAGCAGTACCAATTTGCCACAATGAGTGATAATGGACGCTCTCAGGTCCATGTTATAAGTTGACGACTCGAGCCCTGGTAGGTGATTGAGCGAGGAAAAGCGACACCATACTGTGGTAAGAGATACAGTCAAGTCGCTTCAATTCAGCGGACAAATTCGCCCCAGTCGATTGGGACCTTGATAGGTGTACTTTGGCCTTCCTCAACAAACCACAGTGTTAATCGGGAATCAAGGGAATGAATCCAATTGGTCACCTGGTGGTACCACACTGCAAGGGTCGCGACAGAAATTTTGCGAGTGCAAGGATGCCTTTCCAGGTTTTGGCGTACTCTTGATTTCAGACGCGCACGTTCGTGCGGTAGGTTCTCGATGTGTGGCCACTGCATCATCCCCGTCGAGTTTTTCGGCCCCCTCACTCCCGTGTAGTGTCCACCTAGTCCCACAAGTTGGACCGGGTTCACCCCAGCATTGGGACACGTTTTTGGTACTGGATCATTGCCACACATTCTTCATAAATCCATCCAGTGATAGACATAACTACTTGTTTGCATGATAATATAGCACTACTCTATTGCCATTTGACAAGGGGCTAAATTCTGTGTGAGTATATGGAACATACTGCCGTCATACCGATGTGTATTGATGGACTATCTCAATTATTTGACGTACCGAAAACTACCCGGAGCTGACCTCTCCGTAGCGTGCGACCTTTTCCCCGATGATGAATAGGGAAACGATAGTCATATACATGACAGGGCGGGGGACAGGATTAGCAGGAGAACTATTGGTGAATTT
The DNA here is from genome assembly GCA_003316565.1 of Russula foetens. NCBI lineage: Eukaryota > Fungi > Basidiomycota > Agaricomycetes > Russulales > Russulaceae > Russula > Russula foetens. Next base: position 5,675 of record QFFA01004844.1, on the reverse strand, counting down.
TAAAACCACAATAACATTATTATATCAACGAGAAACATTATCCAGGTTCGTCTTGCGCTGGGGCGGTCAAAGAAGGCCAAGATGAGAGGTGGTCCTTCCGCTGCCGTATCAGATTCGGCATCCAAGTTTCAAAGGCAAACACAATTCTATGCCTCGCCATAATGCTCCTTAGCAGTTTATTTTGGGAGTGACCGCATAATACTGCGGCGATATCTTTAAGCCGTCACTTCCTGGGATGAACACGAGTCATGCTGTTGTGGTCGATTAGATCTCCACGGTACAGTACAAGGAGTTGGGCAGCACATACATGTCCCTGCCGCGGGCTCAGTGCGACAGAGTTCATCCAAGCTTGGCATGAGCTATCACATCTGTGTCACTCTCGATGTGGACGCAGGCGACTTGCGACTGAACAGGGGACCGCGCGATTTCCACATGTCCTTTGTACGACGCCAAATGCCAGGAAGTCCCCGCACCTTTTTCAGGGCTGCTGGCGAGGACTGCACAATTTCACCATGTCCGCCTTGCGATTCCCAGTGCAAAGGGAGGAACCCATCCTTGTCCTGACCTGTCGGATCTGCACCATGCTCAACAAGGAACTGCGCAACTTCGACATGGCCATCTTGCAACGCCAAATGCAAAGGGGACCACCCGTCCTTGGTCCGGACTGTCAGATCTGCGCCATGCTCAACAAGGAACTGCGCAAGTTCGACATGTCCGTTTTGCGAGGCCAGATGCAAGGGGGACCACCCATCCTTGTTCTGGACTGTCGAATCTGCGCCATGCTCAACAAGAAACTGCGCAACTTCGACGGGTCCGCTTTGCGACGCGAAATGCAAAGGGGAACACCCATCCTTGCCCTGGACTGTCGGATCTGCACCATGCCCAACAAGGAACTGCACAACTTCGACATGGCCATTTTGCAACGCCAAATGCAAAGGGGACCACCCATCCTTGTCCTGGACTGTCTGATCTGCGCCATGCTCAATGAGGAACTGCACGACTTTGACATGGCCATTTTGCGACGCAGAATGTAATGGGGACCGCCCATCCTTCTTCTGGACTGTCGGATCTGCGCCATGCTCAACAAGGAACTGCGCAACTTCGACATGGCCATTTTGCGACGCGGAATGTAAAGGGGACCGCCCATCCTTGTCCTGGACTGTCGGATCTGCACCATGCTCAACAAGGAACTGCGCCACTTCGACAGGTCCGCTTTGCGACGCGAAATGCAAAGGGGACAACCCATCCTTGCCCTGGACTGTCGGATCTGCACCATGCTCAACAAGAAACTGCGCAAGTTCGACATGTCCGTCTTGCGACGCCAAATGTAAAGGGGTCCACCCATCCTTGTCCTGGACTGTCGGATCTGCACCATGCTCAACGAGGAACTGCGCAACTTCGACATGGCCATCTTCCGACGCGGAATGTAAAGGGGACCGCCCATCCTTGTTCTGGACTGTCGGATCCACGCCATGCTCAACAAGGAACTGCACAACTTCGACATGTCCGAATTGCGACGCCGCATGCAAAGGGGTCCACCCATCCTTGTTCTGGACTGTTGAATCTGCGCCGCGCTCAACAAGGAACTGTGCAACTTCGACATATCCGTTGAGCGACGCCGAATGCAAAGGGGACCACCCATCCTTGTCCTGGACTGTCGCATCTGCACCGTGCGTAAGAAGAAGCTGCGCGACTTCTACATGTCCACGGCGCGATTCCAAATGATTCCACTTGCTCTTATAACCAGCGATTACGTCCGCCTCTGGCTTTGAATGGGAGCGTAGGGGCCCTATATATATGTGGCGTAACGGCACATCCAACAATGTGCTGCCTTGAGCTGTTGCATGCATTCTGCGCTCCAGATGGTCGCGGGTGACTTGACCACTTGCCTCGTTGGAAAACAGATAAGATAGATGGTCGATTTCTTGGGTTCCATGCGACTGTGATAGTGTATCCTCAACCTCATTTTCGGCTCTCGGATCAGCACCACTGTTAGGGGCGTCTGGATCTTCTACGTCTCGAGGCGCCAATGCCAGATGGAGGGGCGTGGACCCAGCCTCATCTTGCGCTGCTGTCGATGCACCGTGATCAAGAAGGGCGCGCACGACTTGCAAATGTCCTTCTCCCGACGCCACATGTAACGGAGTCCGCTCATCATCGGTTTGAGCTGTCACATCCGCTTCACCTTCCAAAAGTACGCGGGCCACCTCCTCATATCCCCTGAATGACGCCATGTGCAGGGGAGTCGAGTTGTCGAAGCCCCGAGAGTTCACGTCGTGTGGGTGCTCAACAACCAGCACCTTTACGAAGTCGTGTAAACCGCAGATGGTAGCATAATGCAAGGGGATTCCGCTGGGTGGCAAAGGCGTTTCCGCTCGCTTGAATAGCTTCCAGGAGGGCAATTCTATGTTGTGTAGTGAGACCCAGTTGGCGAGATGCGGTTTGCTCGAATCAAGCAGGATATTCACCCCATCTTCTATATTTCGTGACACGCCTTCGAATCGGGCATGGTCGAACCAGTGTAAGGCAGCATATGGAGCGAGAGGAAATTTCTCGACGGCGTCTTTGGCGACGTTTCCATCGAGATGAAGGAGGATTCCGAGGCAGGCGTTCGCAACGAGGGTGTGAGCAGGGGTCATGGATACATGGTAACGGGAAATCTCCTGATTTGCTTCGGAAAGGCGGGAAGAGGTCAAGAATTCCTTGACAGAAAAATGCGAAAATTGGATAAATTGGGATCCTTCGATATCGACGACGGTAAGAAAACTGGGGCAAGTAGACAGTACATCCTTGATTGGATCTTCTAGACGCCATCCTTCGTTGAATCCTGGGGTTGGCCCAGCGTTGAAATCAAATGCGAGGAACTCTGCCAACTCTGAGACACGGAGAGGGCGGGAAGCCACAGCGAGAGATTGAAACAATCGGTGTGTAAGCTCCCAATCTGCCTTATTGATCTCTCGCAGAGTACGTTCATACGTCTCATCGAGTGTCTCCGGTAATTCCGCCAGAGCATGCCGGATACGTCCTGGGTGGCAGCCGCGAAGATAGTGCACCTGGCAATACACCCACCGGAACCTACATTAGGATTATCAGCGAGGATCTTCAACAAGTTAGCTATTAATGACTTACATTCCGCCAGCGTTAATTGTGAGAGCTTCAATCACCATCTGCTTGTCCTGCGGTGTCCACCTTCGGTTCCTTGGGTCATTCTCAACGGCCGACTTGATATATTTCTCGATGTCTTCCATTTGTCCTCTTTCATCCTGTAGAGAAATTGACCTGAACGTCAAAGGCCCGAGAGCAACCTTGATATCGGGCTCGGGCCGACTTGTCACGCATATGTGAAGATTCGGAAGTTGCGAGTCGATAAGCTTCTCCAAAAGTTTTAGGGCCTTCTCACGGTGGGAGGATGGCATAGGGGATGTGTTTGCGCACTCGTCCAACGCATCCACAATCAAGAAAACTGGTGGTTGGCCTGGAAGTTTCAATATGTCCTCCAAACAACCGATGAGTGCATCGTCGTTAGGACTTTGTGTACCAGAGCGGTGTGTTGAATAGAACTTGGAAAGGATGTCGTAGTAGGGGTCGGACTGCTCACAAAATTGGAATAAGACAGAAGAGAGCAGTCCATGCAGATCACTCTTTTGATCTTCCTTGAAATCGTGGTAGAAGAATGCTAGGGACGCGAGCCCACATTTCCTCATGGTGTCGATATTCTCTATGATTGTGGAACTAGCCAGCACCATAAGTCTTTGAGACAATGTATTGGGAGATTGGCGCACCAAAGAACACTTTTCCCTGCTCCGGCTAAGATCGAGGAAATCCGTCAGCATCGGCGAAGATGTCGTGCAGGGCAATGACTGACTTTTCCCATGTATCCAGAGAAGAGAACTTGATCCGGATGATTTCCATTCCAAGAATGTATCGCCCTGAATAAACCACGTCGCTGTCCCTTCATGGCGCAAACCACGGGCGGTGTTGTGGTTTTTACAAGGATCGGGAGGGGAGAGCCAATTTCGAATATCTTGCAGTGATTCCTCACCTGGAAGGGGATCTCAACATCTTCAGGTAGCAATGGTAACATCAAGATATCACCGACGTTTCGATTTCTTCATACCGCTCGCCATTTCGTGTAGGATTTCTATCGCTCACTCAGGATGGAACTAGTTCGCTGCTGCCGACAAAACGTACCATGAGCATCCTGGGCGGCATCACCAGATGCTTTGCCATCTAGTGGGAGTGGGAAGGGTACTCAATATCCAGTGAGACCCAAGTACGGTATGTTTGCTTACTCATGTCTTGGATAAGACCGTGGACAACTTTAAGAACCTCCGCTGCAGTCGTTCGAGTCTCATCAAGGGTGAGCCGACCTAGCCTCTGCAGGACGGCTTCGGTATGCTTGTCTCCTCCAACAATCCCTTGTACGAATTTCTCTACGTTGAGCTGAAATATATAATATGTCGGCGAGAACGGACTCACTCGATCGTCCCTGCTCGAGCTCTTTTGTGGCCAATGCAAGGGTCGAGAGGAGCTCTACCATTATTTTGATTGCTAGCTCGTCCATGGCAGGTGTTTGAGTGACCTCCGTATATACCTCGAGATGCTTAAGAAAGCGTTCAATCGCCTCAAGCAATTCGACGAGTGCATCGTAGCTGTCGACCATGCCCTTGGCCGCCTGGTGCACTCGGGTGTCACAACGAATACGCCACGGAGGATCTTAAGAAAGGCATACAGCGAGTAGGACACCGAGGCCCGTGTTTAATGCCTTCACAGGTGTAAATGCCTGTAGAACAATATCAGAGACATGGAAGACCGTCATCAGCGTCTTCTGACGTACCAGGCCTATACCATCGCCGAGGGTAGCGGTGGTCGAAAGCTTATATAGGAACGATACTGCACTCCTGATCGATTCCATTATCCTATCTCTTCCTTGAAATTGACCGAAGGTTCTCGCCTGATCTTGAAGAAGGGTAGTGATCGACTCAACGGAATGGCAACTCTCGAGTTTCTGAGCGAGAGGGTGCTCCACCAACGATATTCTTGTCTTCATTTTGTAATACTCGAGAGCGAACTCGAAACGCGTCCGGAAACGAGATAATACTGACTGGTCAGCCATGCCAAAATATGAGGGAAACCCGTGGTCTCGAGAAGGGGAGCTGGTGGGTTGTGAGGAAGTGATAGCGAGATGGTGGGATGGGTTTGGGCGAGGTTAAGACCTTCGCTGTGTTATTTGTTATGACAGATATATGCGGACGCAAAGGGGTTGCTTGAAACGGACGGGCGTAAGTTTGGGTCGAGCGCTCGATTGTGTTTGTAACACTGGTGTGGGTAATAATTAACTCAATGCCAGAAGTAGACAACTTGACTTGAGAGGACTAGAAGATGAGGCCGTGAGAAGAGAGAACTTGAAGGTCCTGAGTAGCTGACTGTTTAACGCGGCCGGACGGAAGGCGGACGGAAAAGATCTAGAGGAAACACAAGTACATCGGGAAAACCCTCCCGCGATAATCAGAGGTAACGCGGCAATAGTACAACAGTAATCGGAATAAGCAGGATAGTATCTTTCTAACCATCAATAATGTTCGTTTGGTCACTCAAGACCCCACACGGCGATAATATATTTGTATTTTAGCGATGAAAGCGACCCCCTTCCCAGCCTTCCCGATCGACTATCT
>QFFA01004827.1:0-16928 GCA_003316565.1 Russula foetens | reverse complement strand
CAGAGTGCGAACAATCGAACTCAATTTATGAGCAAGCACACGAGGATCCCATGCTGCAAGTCGATAAGAGAGATTCCCACAATCTGGCTCATGGCTTTCGCGTGCGTTATGCGTTGGATGGCACAGCTCGGTCATGTCCCTCCGAGTCACAGTCAGGCTCACGTTGTCGCCGCAGTCCGCGCGGACTGAGACGTGCTTACGTAACTGTGCTTACGCAACTTATTGTGGAACGCTGCAAACTTTTTTGAAACCACAACAACCACTCAGTGCCTTGACTGGCAAACTTGTACAAGATTGTCTTGAGACTCTTTTTCACTACGTTATCCTCGTTTTTCTATCATGGTATTTCTTGTAACACATCTGCCCTGCACAGAAAAAGCTCTAGCGCTCTGAACCACAGAGCACCACAATACTCCGAGTCCGCAGAAAGACCTTTACGGTGAATATCCGACTCCAGGAAGACCATACGTCTGGTTCCTTGGTAGTGTGTCCCTATTGTAGTGTACTGGATCTAGCTTTGGCGGCATTGAATAGTGGGGTGTCCTAGGCTCTGAGCTTACCTCCGCTGGAAGGGTAACATCAACGGTACCGCTGCCGCAACGCATGAGATGGCACAGTACCAGCCTTGGAGCCTCTCCATGGACTCAATGTATGATAAAGAAGACTGGAGATCAGCACTGTAAGTCTGTGAACTGATGGTGTGCGTGCTTCGCATCCTGGCTTGTTTCGCGTGGAATTGATGGTGGTCACGGTTGACGATTTTCGAACCCAACCGCATGTTTCCGGATTTCGATTTACATGCCACGTACCAGCGACTACAAGACGGCCATGTATCCATTCCCTATACATCGTTACTACTGTACTACCTGGTCAGATACTTTAGGAGAATCACCCTTTCCATTCCGGCCAGGGTTAATACGGCGGCTTCTCCTTTGGTGGTCTTGTTCCTAAGTAACCTTTTGTAGTTTCCAGGATTTCGTCTATGTCTATCAGCCACTCCCGCAATACGTCAGAAAACGTCCTCAACTAATGTTCTGGACATGAGGCTCTTGTGCAAATGTTCTCTAGTTATGGGGCATAGGCTTGCTGTTTCAATTGCGTCGGAATTGTGCATCTCCTTCAGGTTGGGCGTAGTACTGATCCACTCCTGTTGTGCCAGAACACGGCCAACTTGAACATATGGATAGGGTAATGATGTCGGACGATTTGGAAATATCGATAACAGCGCGGTCAGAACGGAACGTGCGCACGGTCTCAAATTAGGAGATGAGCATGGCAAATTGCGGCGCCCATATAAACGATCTCGTCCAATCAAGTACAGCACATGCCAGTGCGCGCTGCTAAACGGCCATCGATTGTGCGATCGACTTTCGATATGAAATCCCACTCTGATCGGCGCTGATATAGAGCCTTTTCTTGACCAATTGCGGCGCTTGGCAGGCCTGACGCACGCAAGTGGTACCGTCACGGTCAGGCCTCCATGCGGCCACTGCCCGACCCAGGGTTGGTGCATTGATGGATCATGCTCTGCGGGGCCCCTTTCGCCCGAACCATGGGGATATGAAGATCCGTTTCAGCTCCACAGGGGCGTTACTGCTGCACAACGATACAAATTCTCCATGGCGAGTTCCAACTCGACCTTGCTGAATCCCTCATCTGGATGACCGTCTTGAAAAAACTTTTCACACTGCACACCGAGCGGTTACGGTCAGAAAAACCAACACAGGCGCGGGTGTCTCCCTCGGACATTTCCTGATCAGTTCTAGGAGACCGTGAGTGTCGTAGAAGTCGTGCAAAGCAAAGACAGAGAGAACGTACTTGGCTGGCCATGAGATATTGATTATTGTACCACAATGGCAATATTGATGCGAACATTGCTCATTGGTAGCCCCGTCTACAACCGCTTTTGCTTTTCCTCTCTCCGTTACGATACGTCGAGGCACCTATTCAAGAACTAACTAGACTATATACACATAATTATGGAGAATGTGAAAAGACGGAATTATAGTTTCATAGAACACAATCAACATAACCTTAACCTGGAACACAATACTGCCGGATCAAATCAATAATCTTCTCCAACACCAAGTCTCTCTGCGGCACCGTGAATCTGATAGCAAACGTCTCAGTAACAAAGCTTTGGATATCTCGGTGAATCCTATCCCTGCGGCCAGAGTTGACATGCCTGTCGACGGCCGACCGAACGTCGTTGGCAGTCACATTGCCAGAGGCTGTCCTAAATATATCATCCAGGATGACGGTGAGATCGACGATGTAGCCCATCACACATCGAACATTTTCCTGGCTGGTATACGAGAGAGACTGAGATAGATTGACGAGACTGCTCTATGTTTACCCACCTGCCTCGATATACGTCGTATACCCATTCGGCGAAGTCACTGTGGGGATCTACTTGGTTCCTCTTCTATAATTTGTGTGGAACACACGCACCTCGACGGTACGCTGGCGGCCGACCCCGCCAGGTCTTGGACGACATGAGACATCTTTTCCTTGAACACAGGATCAGAAAGATGCTGATGTCCATGAGTGAATGAAGCCAGTAGAAAGTTGGGAGAGCTAACTTTGTCCCTGTCTTTCAGATTCCATATCTCAACGATATCGGTATGAATGACATTGACGCAGTCCTTAAGGGGTTGATCAGCGAAGTCGAGACTCGACCAAAGGCCGCGCCAGTATCCTAAGGAGAGTGTACGTGTCAAAAATGGCCTACATCAGAAAAGTGGTTTTACTCGCGGCTCCGCCCAACTCTGCGAACCATATAAATAAAGGGGACGAGATTCGGTGGAAATTTAACGCACTCGATGGAGGCTTGGATGAAAATGTCCTGATGCACTCTCAACGCCGCAGACCACATGAGAGGCACTGGGGTAATTCGGGGCTTTGCTCCGTGCGCACTCGACCGTGCAGGGGCGGAGGCAGTACGTGTGCGTGAGCCCGTGATGAATCTATCAGTGGTCACAACTAGATTGTCAATCAGATCGCTAAATTGCGGTTTCACTGAGAATATAAGTCAGGTCGTCAGACTCTATTCTCTACGGAAAACACCAAAACAACCTGAAACGATCTCGGCTGGCACATCCCTGGGTTCCTTACGGAAAATGGAACGGCACGCGTGTTCAACTCGTGCGCGTGCACTGGTTCTTTCAGAGCTTCCACCTTCAATTCGGACAACCTGGTCGAATTTAGTAAACGCCACAACGACAGGCACTGCCAGTGAGTCACGTATTAGCACGACGTATAAGTCTTGTATTTAAAGCCACTCGCCTCGTCTCAGGTTCAGAATATCTTCGAATCCTTCTCCAATGCTCCCGCTGGTGGCATCGGATGTGGGGATACATACCCTGAATTAAACACTTCAGGCAAACGGAAGTCAAGGAATTTTGGGCACTAATCCTCTACCAGATGGCGTGGAGCCTCTCAGAATTTGCACGGCCCGGATCAGTCCGATTTGTGATAAAATCCCGAATAACCTGCGAACTCTGGCCATCACCGGGGCCAAAGCCAGAGCTCTCGTGGACGATAAGATAACGATTATCTTCTGGAACTATCTCGTGATTGATATCTGATCTTCCTGACGCCGCCTGATCTCCGAAATGAAGTTAGCCTGACAAGGCAGTAATCCGAAGCGATGGAATGCAGACCGGCAAGTTCACTTTGAAGACTGTATTGATGAGCGAGGTTTTCCCTGAACCTTTCTGTGATTGAGAGTGATATCGATAAGACTCAGCTTTGGCTGAGCATTGCACAAACGTACCTTCCCCACCACCAGAATCCTGAACCTACAGATGTATGAGATGGACGTAAAATATTGAATTGACAGAATCGAACCACATACTTGGAATGATTACCAGTAGACAGTACCTGGCGCATCGTTGGGGCGAGTGAACGGCCCCCAGCCTTCGGGTGCGCTGTTAAGGCGGTCATTGAGGGCTCATATCCCAGGAACATTTCTCACCTGGATTGGGGGGTCTAGGAGTGGAACGGCTAGCCCTAGGTCCGACAGATGTGTTGGCCCTCTTCCTACTAGTAGTTTCCGAGGCATGCTGGGAATGCTGAGAAGACGATGACTTAGTGGGTTTCACTTGCTGGGGCGCAGATATCGCCCTGCTACGAGAAGGTGCATCTGATCTGTCTATACTACGACGCATTGAATGTTGAGAATGTGTTCGAGTGCGTCGTGATGAGTTGCTTGGAGAAGGCTCCAAAGCAGATGCAGGTGGCGTCGGCATTGGCACTGGCGCTCGTACTTGCATTGGGATTTGCCCTGCCCCAGAGACATTTCTCGCTGGCTGGCTGTCTTCGGGGACGTTAGCAGTACTTCCGCAGCAACCCATTGGAAGATAGTCGTCGTGGGTGTAAGAGAGAGAGGTTCAGAAAAATGTGACACGGGGCTTCAATGCTGCACGACAAAGGTGTGCGAGTCGCGTGCGGTTTTTCGCGTGAGGGTGACTTGTGAGGTGTCAACTCGGGAATCGAACCTTGGACCATCAAAATGTATGCCAAATACTTCCGGGCATTACATAGTGTTGGGCTTCAGCGAGTTGTATACCACAACGCGTCTAGCCGTGAGTGACCCTTAGGTAATGGCATCCCAACTCGGGCATAACGGCGCGTTCCTTGGTGTCATTGTCATCCGACGGACGTACCAACGAAACTCTAAGTCGCTTTCGTCCCTTCAAGAAAATTTCGATCACGACAACGAGATGTCTCTTTATAACAACTCCCCTTGTTGAAGTCGGGAGGGCGTGGACCGTACAACACCAAGACACTGAACATTGAACGATGAGGTGGTCACTCAACTGGCTCGGGAGCCCATGACAGGAAGTTAACGTGGTCGTCAAAACTTGTCCACGCCGTATCCCACCCGCCACTCGCCACCACCTCGGGCAACTAAGGGGCGAGAAGTTTTTACGGAGGGGATCATCGCTATTTCCAAATATGGAATCCTTGTGAACGCCCCAACAATGAGCGCGGCCACTGGCACCGTGCCAGCACCCATGACGTCGCGACGCCCGCTTATAACAAAGTACAGAGCACGTACCGTGAAAATCCGTTTGTTCTAGAATTCATTTCCTTGGTAGTCAGATTACAATACTTATTATATTTGCTTTCGCTCCTTGTATTTAATCGTGCCGCTTGTATTTGCTTTGCCTTGCCGTTGGCACGGACAACACCAGCGTCAAAGTGACACAGCATAACCACGCGTTGTAAGATTCAAAATGTTAGACTGATGGAATTAAACAAAAAACGCCGAAAAAAAGTCTCACATGAGAGAACATTTTTTTCTCCAAAGAATACACGTGTAGACTACGGGTGATTTTCCGCTCGTCGGGCCCGATTCCTTCACACTGTTGATTGCCCACGTGGCGCCTCATGGCGCGGGATTTGCCTCGTTGCCTCATGCCGGTTTGCGCGTGCAATATCCGCCTACCTTTATAGTACGTCCGCGCTCAAGGTCCGCGTTAACGTGTGTGATTGCAACAATTTTATAGTGTCCGCTTAATCTCCTTTTGTTCTTGCCCCGTGGTACTCTCAACTAGTACGTCAGAGTAACAAAGTGGCTCCGTCCTTGGTGTTAGAACTACTAAAGTAAGTAAGGCCATCTCAAACTCTGCGGCACAAACCCTCTCAGGAAGCAAGCAACAAACCCGGAAATGAATTAAGATTAATGTTAAAAGCGACTACTTTGGGTATGGAATACATCTGTGGTTCTCGCCCACGCCACCTACAATTGCGCCCATACCACGCGGCCGGTCACGCGTTGGCGGCTGTGCTCCCCCAACAAGTATATCACATTTTTCAAAATTGGTCAAGACGCTTCACGTTCACACACCTACTAGGATCACTGGGGCCGTAGATTTGTAGCATTGTATGTAACCCCACGTATATTACTATGTTTCCTTTACGCATGTGATCAAAGGTGCTGACCCGAAGGCAGAAAGAGAGGGGATACTAGTAGATGTTATTTTACACATCCGAGTTCGCCGCGATGCCCCTTTCTTCAGCTCCATTAGCGTGCGCCTTAAGTACAGCGCACTACATCCTGCACTCCAGTACGGTCACCCTGAGTACGTGACCCTATCGTAAACCACTGTTCTACTCCATTTGATTTCCGAGTCGTTTTTGCCCGTTTGATCGGCGCCTCCAGTATCTGGGGAGCTTCATAAAGGAGGCCGTAAGGGGCTATGTGAAGGTATATCTTGGGAGGGGTTATGGAAATGGAGTGTCACAAACGTGGATGATTGAGAATGCGAGAGTTTTTGAGACGAATGAGCACGAAAGACTTCTGGGTGTTCCGGAGACAAGCGGGCACGCGAGAAGATTTTGGAGAACACAGGGGGGATGATACATTTGAGCGTCGTACCGAGCCTTTTAAGCTGTCACAAGTGTGCTACTATGTCAGTAATAACAGTAAGGTTGAAACATACATGGACACAAGAGAAAGATAGACAAATGGCCGAGTCGTAGTTCCACACACAATCAAAGTAAGACGCGCGCATGGTCACGCATTCCTAATCACGATGTCGGGACACTTGCTACAACAACTTGAACTTGAGTCGTATAGTAAGATGTCGTAGCTGCGAGACAGAAACCGCGAGAAGGGTATCTATTTCGTGAGGCAACAAAGCGACGAAGAGAAAGAGTGGTGGGGTTTGTGTGCATAAAGAGAGCCGAGTCGCTGGTGGTCGCCGGTGTGGCCGTGGTATTGAAGATTTACGGAGATGGCGATACTGCGTACGAGTTAGAAGGTTGCTAACTTCTGCTTGCTAACTTCTGCAACGCTTTGGTCCGGAGGCCTCTATCCATGCACTCCCTGGAATTAACGTTCCACAGTTCATCCAGTGCATCATTAAAGTGTGCTTGCGTGGCATCGTATTCATCCGACTCGACCATGTCTTCCACTAGTTCCAGGAGCATTTCCACGATATATTCCGGATAGGTAAAGTCAGAAAAGACGCCACGACCCTTGATCACAAGATCACAGACGAGATTCAGGAGAATTTGCTGCGTCCCGGACGAGGCCACGCTCTCTTCCCAGCCAGTTTTGATGACATTGAAGGCGCCCGTATAGAGGACCTGCTTCAATTCGGCTGATGAGGATGCGGACGAAAGTTGTCTGAGTGCGAGGAAAAAGAGCTCTATCGTGAAACCGAGACCGCCTCCGTCACGAAGGTCTTGCAGCCGCCATAGTTGGCGTGTCATGAGGTCCTTGAGTCGTCGCAATGGGACAGGTATATCATCGATGGATTCCAGGTTTTTGACGGTCTCGTCGTGTTTCTCGGGGTCCCGATCCATGACAATATCGCCCAATCCTCGCCTCAGTGTGAATAAGCTTTGAAGTTGCTGCCCGGGAAATGTGAATTGTGGCGTGATGGGGGTGCCCCCAGGTAGGGGGAAATAAAAGGCCTCCGCCACCGGAAGAGGTCCAGATTGTTTCAACTCGCTAAATAATACGCCTGGGAGGCGTCGCGTTAACTTGTGAGTGGCTTCGTCCAGTGCCTCTTGGAGAAGGGAGATCCGCCAGTCGACGTCTTCAATACCATCGGCCTCGATTTCGATACGCTCCAGCTTCGAAATCCGCAATTCAAGGCCGCCTAGGATATTCCTTATTTCTTCTCTAGTCTTGTTAAGCCCGCCGAACTCGAATGCTAGATGTAGATTTTCGACATGCTCCCATGCTCTCTTTAGATAATCGTCGATTTTCTGGGCGCCGTTTAATGCAGCTGCGTCTGGGGCACCATAACCCAACTGGAATCGTGCAATTCCGCTGACAGCAAACGCAGCAAGTTCCCGTATCCTGTTGCTCTTCCCCATCACCATCTGCCGAATGGCCACGAGCGAAAGGCATGTCCAGCGTATAGTGAATAATGGGTTAGATCTAATTGTCGATGGTTCATAGACTTTTTCCGTGTGGCCCAGTTCGCTAAGAACCTCGCCGACTTCTCCGAACTGGTCCAGTCGTACAAGGGTACAGCATACGAGGGATGCCGCAGTTTCGGTACAGCCGTGCATACGCCTACGTCGTGCCTCCTTGTTCATGGTATCTCCTTCGTTGTTGTAGCTCTCAAACAAGTACTGCACGCATCTGCATAGATGATCCACGGTAGGTCCTCCTGGTGAGACGAGGGATCAGAACAGGTAGAGACAGAGACATCAGAGGGTGCCGTCAGCTGCGCCCCTCTCACGACGGTGAGACTCACCTTGAATAGACACCTCTTTCCACACGTTTCGGCCCCATTGCTTATTGAAAGAGCCCGGGATCGCCACTACGAAGGTGTCGATCTCGTTGCTCCCGTTAATGTTTTCGATCAGGTATTGAACTGCGCGCACGTCCCGGTTCTCGCGATCTTTGGTCCGTTCCATCGCGAGTCGTTCTTGATGTTCTCCCATTTTTGGAAGCTCGAGCTGCTCGAACATTGTCCCACGAAGGCGATTACTGAGTAGATGCAGTTTTCGGATGATATGCCAGATCAAGCCTGAGAACGTGTTCCGGTAAGACGATTGGGGATTAATTAGTGGCGCAATCACGCTGAAAACGTATAGAAGTCCGCAGATCCCGATGGGAACAACGGTGGTAAGACCAACTGTTCTATTGATATTGCAGATAACGTCGCTGAGTCCCACGAAGAAAAGGAAAAGGGAAACATGGATAAGTCCCGGGACTGCTTCCGCGACCACTGGCAAGAGGTCGACACCTTCGAACAAAAATTGTCGAACGCGAGCAGTCTTCAGGGGATTACTAGATCGTTGGAAGACACCCATGTATGACCGAACCCATTGCTGAACGAGCGTTGCAAAGAGTGCGGCACAGAGGCTGAATACGAGGCTCATAAGCCAGCAAACATTCACTCGGCGGTCAGAAGACGATGGATGAAACGTAGGATAAGGCAATGGTTGAGTGATATTGAGGGGAATCTGTGTGCCAGTCGTGCCAAGCGATGCAATTTGTTGAGATATCTGGGCTAGGATCTGAACGGTCTGACCCTGGTAGTAGGCTGCTTGGTATGCTGGATTTATTTGTAAGTCTTGAATCTTTGGAACGACAAACGAGGTGAGAACCGCGGAGAATAAACCAGCCTTGGGCGAGAACGACGTCAATTTAGCTGACCTCTAATTGGTATTGGTAGACAATATATACATACGAATATAAGAACGCCTTCCATATCGTCTTTTAAGGTTTGTATTTGCGCTTCGTCACGGTACTTCGCTTCTTGTTCGTACAGAGACCATAGCGCATTGGCACTGTCGTCAAAATCCTTTGGCTCGTCCGAGGAATCCTCGGGGGAATTGTTTGGGGCACCATTTCCCGGTTGATTGTTCGTCAATGCGTTCGTTCCTCTCACGTCCACTAAATTGATCGGATCATTGAGCCTCCCAACTGATGCGAGCCACGTACCAGCCTGAGATCCGAAATGTTCTACCACGTTTTGTGCCGGCGCTGGGAGCGCTGGGAATATTTCCCGTTCATCTTCCGAGCCATCAGCACTTCGAGAAAATTTTTAACGAAGACATCAAACTCACTAGCAGGCCCTCTCTCTAGGTCAATTTGGGGACTTTCGCTCCCGTCCATCATGATTGTAATGAGCGTGCGGGATGTCACGTATGCGAAGAGATGCCGCGACCCGCGTCCTTTTGCAAGCGCCCGCTCGTGCCCAATAAGCGCTCAATAATTACGGCAACGACTCAGAAGTCCCGTGGGCTACTGTGGCGTGTAGCGGACTCAAACCTCCGGTAGTCGGCGAGCCGATGTGCCCCTCGTCCGTACTATGTAATATCTCCATTTCATTAATATAGTTGGGACTGCCAATGTATCATCTCATTGGACAGACAACGTTCGAATGAGGTCGACCCAGCGCTCAGTTTCAAATACATCGCATAGTTGTTGTGCGGAAATGACCATGTACATGTAGTGCGTCCTTTTGGTGTGAATCCATATAGAGAGTAATATCAATAAATGCTAACGGTGTCATATAAGTACTGGTATAGTGGATGGATAGATGTAGGAGGTACGAGTGAGAAGGGGATTCGTGGAACCTGCAGCGAAGGGAAACAAGCAGAATATACAACAACCGAGAAATGCATCACGGAGCATAAGGAGAGGTGGGGAGGGTAACTTGGGACCAGCCTCAAGAACCCGAGCAGGTAGCGAAGGTTGCTTCCGGGAGAAAATACCAGCCCATTTTTGGCAGCGATTATGTCTACCGATTTGGTTCGCAGAACTCTCTGATCAAATCGATAATCTTCACCATGACCAAGTCGTTTCCACGATATATGAACGAGGCCTGCTCGGTAACAAAGCCCCTGATGTCCTGATGAATTTCTTCTCGGAGACGAGAGTGGAGATGATTGTCCATGGCTTCATGAACTTTGTTAGCTGATACATCACGGGCAGAAACAAACAACCCATGTAGGATGACGGTGAGGTCCACGATGTAACCCATCATGAAGCGAACGTTTTCGATACTGGGTGAATAGGTTAGGTCGACTTCCCAACAAAGAAAAGCTGTTCACCTATTTTGGTAAGAATCAGGTGTCCACCGAGCCTTGCTCGTAGAGGCCGAGCCCTCTGATATACCATTTGGCTTAGGACTATGAGGGAATCGACATCTTCAACGCGGGTGTAAATATAATGTAGATCACACTCACCTCATCGGTGAACCGATGTGTGACTCAGTCAAGTCCTCCACGATGCCATACATCTTGGCCTTGAAGGTTTTACCAAAAAGATACTGCTCTCACTGAGCAAGTGACATGAACCGGCTATGGAAACAGACAAACCCCAACATCATCACGAAGGTTCCAAACTTTAACAATGTCGGTGTGGACAACGTCCACACAGTCTTGAAATATCTTGTCAGTGAAGTCCTGACTGGACCAAAGACCACGCCAATATCCTACGCATAAGATGGATGGAGCTTGTCAAAATTCACTGAATGACAAGAGGATTGACAGCTATACTAACGGCTACACCCGATACTGTGGGACACCATGAGACCATGCAGCTCAGGGCCAAACGAGAGGATACGTACTCGATAGAGGCTTGGATGATGAGATCCTGACTGACTCTCTGCGCAATCGAGTACACAAGAGGCACTGGGGCTATCTGGGGGTTTCCCCGTGTTCCAGGGGGCTTGATAGCATTTCGTGGGTCCGCCGTAATACGCCTATGAGTTGTCGTAATCAGATTGGTGATAAGATCATCAGATCTCGACTTTGCTGTAAGTCATAAAATGAGTCAGACGTCCTTTCGAGTCAGATGTACGGGAGATTAAATACTTGCTTGAAACAATCTCAACCGGCACATCCAGGTTCCAATGAAACAGGGAGCGGCGGGACCGATCGTATTTCTCATATGCGGCAGTCCTAGCATGTTCATAAAATCGAGTGTCCCCGCCTGCGATGTCGATCAGATCCTGGGTGATGGCCAGGTCGAACTTCGTGGCCACGACGACAATCGGCACTACTGTCGCCTGTTCCGTTGAGTAGGGACGATGTTTACTAATGCGCTTACCTTTATTCGTTTTAAGGATTTCTTCTACCCCGTCTCCCAGCTTTCCGTCAATGACGTCAGAAGTAGGCACGCATATCCTAAGATAGGCTTCGTCAGATAATCACCACTGCCATCACAAACGGACATATTCACCAGACTGCATGTAATCTGTCCGACGCTGGGCAATTTGTGTGAGTGCGGCGCAGAATAAAATCCCGGACAGTCGGTATGGCTTGGACAACCCCAGACTCAAAGCTAGAAAACTCATGAACAATGAGGTGGCGGTTCTCGCTAGGGACATATTCAGCGTTGATATCGACTGTCCTCGGTGTTCTGGGCATATTCACTTTGAAAACAGAATCGACAAGCGATGATTTTCCAGAGCGTCTCTGTAAGGAAGGCAGTATTGATTTGACGTAGGACGTACCACCTAACGGTCAGCACGCACCTTTCCAACGACGAGAATTCTAAATCTGCAAAACAATTGTAACGGTTATTGGTTACGAGATAAAGTCCGGGCGCATACCTTTTCTGGGAAGAAAGTACTGTACGCAGTGTGGAAGTGAACTGTTGGTTGTCTTCATCATCCGCGACCTGTACATGGTTTTTCCCGAGATTAGTTGAGGGATGCCTTCGTGGCGTGTTTTTAGATCCGGCGCCGGGAACAAGTCCGGACGCAGACATAGTCCTGGTTATGGTGTGCGACGAAGATGCGGGTGGTGCCGACTGAGGTAGTAGTTGTGTGGACATTGACTTTTTGAGGACACCAGAGCGATATGCAGAAGGCGCACGCCCTGTTCTATCGTGTTCGTGATGTTGGGAACTCGATGTCCGTATATTAGGTTGTGCCGGCGAAGCCACCAGTGGCCGTCCGTTGTGGGTTGACGGGGAAGCAGGGACGGCGAGGGATGGTGGCTGTGGAACCCGCGCTGTATCCTGCGCATCGGGTAGTGGACGAGCTGGGTATTGCGTTTGCATCGTCGTTCCAACCTCGCGCACGGCTGAATTGTGAGCAGGCCTGCTGCTCCTATTCGAGGAACGTAAGGGCGCTTGTATTGCCGTATTCGTATTGGTTGGGGGATCTACGGGTACTCGGGGTGCGTCATTCGATGTGCCCTGTGCGAAATCGGATACAGAGGAAGGAAGGTGAGTGTTACTTGCGCAACACCCCATGGGAGTAAGGGACCAGGTCGAAAAGGCGTATTGCTTGGACTGAACCTTGAAGGTTGATTATATGATAAAGCGATAATGGGAACGTGAAGCGTACTGGACACGAGGATGCAATGCACGTCCACCATCCACTGTCGTTTCGTTGCTCGAGCCGCATATAAGGGAGCATCGGACTGAAGAATCCGAGCCTACTAGTTGGTGGGCCACCATACGGGAAGGTATTGTCGTAGTCCGTCAGGGATTCCCGTGCACAGTGTGTGATGATGCAATGTTGAGAGTGATGGATTATATGAAATGTTTCGCCACCGACGTGTTACACGCGTTTTCATCGTGTTCGTGGTTCAATCACAAGCACAGGACCCAGGACACCCGGGGCGCTTATATTCTCTTGAGATGGTTTCTTTGTCTTGTCTTCCTTGTGAAATCGATGTGTCGGGCGTTGGGCGTTGATGCTGCTAATTTTAAAATCGGACCTTTCCAGGTTGCAGCAACTTGCAGGTGAGGGTGAGGAAGGCGCGATCACAGCAAACGATCGCGCCCTCTGGTATTCCGTAAATATGCGCCAAGTGGGATCACACGATAACCCGGAACTGACAAGGAAATCTGTTGGTTTCTTCTCAAGCTCGAAAGTTACCAGATCAACCGCCTATTATCCTTCTTCTAGATCTCCTCTTTACACCACACCACAGTACTAACTAGTAAACGTTATTAAACGAGAGAGAGATTTGCTGTAAAACAATTATGTAATATACATAAATTTCTATTTCTGGGTACTCAATACCACGTGATCAATAGCGGCACACGACACTATGGTTGCAAGCCGTCATCCATATCCAACTCACGACCTCACCGGGTGTGAAGCAAGCAACCATGACGAAGGCACACCCGTTCCATGACACCGCACAGCCCTGGATCTCGGGAGCGTTAGACATTGTTGTCGATTTTTTACAGCCTGTACCGTGGGAAGGCCTCCTTTCTTCGAGTCGTACATGAGCTGGTGTGGAATGAACCGGCTACTACGCGGCTAAGAACCACATGCAAAAAGGGCATGCGATACATGCGAGTGACACTGTACCGCGGACACCGAACGTGCGACGCGGGGATGTGGTACGACGACAATCGGCTGTCTGCGATGAAACGCGTTATACCTGGATATACCTGGATATGGTAGCCATTACTGCCACCGACCCAACGTGCACAGGGTTATTGTTGGCGAGCCATTTGGACATTTCCGCAAGCTGCGAATAGTGATGTAGAGAGCGTTGCCAAGAGCCATGAGGCCAACACTCACATACAGGACTGCAAAAGGTGCGCAGTCCACAAGGTTTGGATCGGACCTTTCGTCCAGGTAGGAGGGTCGTTTCCAACGATCAAACGGGGTTGGTCAAAGCGGGCCGAGTCAACGGTGATCGATCAGCCCGAGGTTCATTCAAAGAAACATCAAGGACGACGAAAACTTACAAAGGAAAGTAAACTTATCACCTTGGCGCCTCACGAATCGGCGAATAGCAGAGCAACAACAACCCATGGCCGCCGACTAGGCAAACACGAGTAGGCTGGGGGAGTTCCGGCGTGATCGAAGACTCGGGACATGGAAGCGCCTCCCAGGCGGATTCAATTATTGGTATAGTACCTGTCAAAATTGACGCCATCAAAAAGAGAGGCAGACAATATGCGGGATGACCCACGAATACTACAGTAGTACAGCAAGCGATCCAGGTAGCGAAATGTGACCTTGCGGAGAGTACCCAACTGGATGATTGATCGAGGCACAATATGAGACCTTCGCCTGTCATTGACCCTTGTGTCCCCCGGAGCTTGTTGACTTTGATACTGTAACTGTCAGTGGTCAGACAATGCAGTGCGAGAGGGAAGGTTCTCGATAAGGCTCTGAGTGTTCGTTGAGGAGACAATAAGTGGGCTGAGCATCCAACTCTACCGTACCGTGGCTGTACTCAAGAGGAACGTGGCAAGGAAAAACTGCGGATTAACCGTACGATCCGCGGTCTAGCGCGCACTAATTTATATTAAGTACCCGAATCCCGTGCCTGAGGACGTGCAGTCGCCTTTTCACTTATGAATCCCCTCGCGCCCATCGAGATTTCCCAAGTCTTTTTTTTTTTGGAATCTGTCAATCCATTTACTATGGTGATTTTTTTTACCCATCAACATCGATCCTCAGCCTCAAGTAGGGATTGTCACGGGTAACCCTTGGGTAATTTGGGGCAACCCGTACCCGTACCCGCCAAAAACCCATACCCGCACTCAGGGTACGGGTTTTCACGGGTACGGGTTACGGGTTCTGCGGGTCCTACGGGTCAGAAAACCCGCACAACGGGTAGGGGTCCAATGTTCAATGATATATATTCCAATGAAGTCACTACACTACAACATGATGAGACTACAACGCAAGCAACTATGGTACAGTTCTTCTGGCTTGTCTCAGAGGGGCCGCGGTTGGAGGGACTTGATGACTGGCATCAAGAGGGGGCGTGCGGGGGCGCTCGTGCTCATGCTTGCACTCGTTGTCGATGGTGGTGCTGACAGGAGCAGGTGGCACGATGTCGGCACTCAGCGCACTGCCATGGTTGGAGGTGTCAGCGCCAGAATTGTTGTTGTCAAGGGTGTCGACATCATTCAAGTTATGGTTACTGTTGAGTGTTGACGTTGCTGCTGTTGCAGTGACACCGATGTAGGCATGTGACCCATGTTCACAACGGACAGGGGAAGTGCCTTGTGCCAGCTCATCGTCCAAATCCGCAGTCCGCACGTCACCCATGCCAATGCGACCTGCACCCACAAATGGTCAGGGACTCACCGGGCAGAGGGCTGCAGCTTCTTCGAGTCTCCCCTCAAACACTGTAACCTCGATTATCCCTGCACCTGCACCTTCCCTTAGGCGTGCGAGCTCTGACATGATCTGACAGTCCTGGAACTAAGGTTGGAAGATAGTCGTGGCCCATGCTTGGACTCGTGTCGAGACTGTTCGAGGTGGCCCTCAGTGGTGCTGGCGTCACGAAGGGCGGGAATGGGTGGGGGCGCGCAGCTGAAAAATATGAGAAGGAAATGGTGCTCGCAAAGGATGGTGCCGCTATATTGAAGAGGGAGGGGAGGGCTAGAACGAAGGATGACGACGCACAGGTGCGGCCCCATATGGGGTGAGACGAGGAAGACGGCGAAGCAGGAGCACTGCTGCCTAAACATGTGTACTCGTGCAGAGCAACCTGAGAACGATCACACTTCGCACTTACAGTCCAAGCCGGTTCCGGTCTCTAAGCCCACCGATACCCGCGATACCCGCGACTGGGGTAAGGGTTTTTGACGGGTAGCAGAATGTCTACCCGTACTGTTGCACCCCTAGATACGATACGGCTGAGCTAAGCCACCTAGTACCAGTACAAAGAGACATGGACGCACAACCAATGAAAATAAATGTTCTGTCTCACTTCCATGTAAAGTTTGACACAGACACGAACCCACTCATCTTTTTTTTGAGCAAAATGATTGAGTTTTGAATGTTTCCCTTCTTTTGAGTCCGGGGATGAATGTCACGCTGAAATTTTGAGTTTTGGGTCGGTGCTTCAATTTGGTGAGGTCACGTGGAGTGGTCATGAGTTGAGCGTTTTCCGCGGTGGATGGTAGCCGAGTCACGCTCCCAAAAAGGAAGGAGTCCCTTGTTTCGGTTCCCCTGTCAAACATTCACACTCAGAAAGTTTCCCTGTCAAAACTTCATACTCAGAAAAATAAAGAGATCTCGTATAAGTATATGTAAACAAAACAAACATAAAGCACGTGTTCACGCGTCGAAAAAGAAAAGACCGTAAGGCACGTGTTGCTGAGGCACGTGCCGCAAACAAAAATCTGTCTAAGTCGAGTGGGGGAGCCCCGGGGATAAACACGCGCGCGCGACTGCATTCCCGCGCATTATTTTAAACTAATATACATGTCCCTACCAATCCTAACCCTAGACCAGTAGTGGAAAGGGGCACAAACGCGTGCCCGGGCGATGCAGCGGAAAGAAGCGAAAACGCGGACCCGAGTGCACCGCTTGGGGGGGGATTTTCAACCGGAACCGCTGCGGACGGGTTCGCGCGAGCAAAATAACCCTCAGCGGGGCCGGTCGCTGCAGCGGGAGGGGACGCGGGCGGGGGGGCACGCGCAGCGACGCGAATGCGCACGCAGCCGGGTGCCTGGGGGTGCCGCGCCGTTCCGCTTTCTCAATGAAAAATCGACTTAAACATTTTTT
>QFFA01004793.1:0-10127 GCA_003316565.1 Russula foetens | reverse complement strand
GTCGGGCGACACTCATTATCCCCCATGCACACTTTCTGTATCTTTGTTTTTCTCGGTGTATTCGTTAGTGATACACAAAAACCGTTCTTCTGGTCTACGTACTGCAGTGGTCTTGATCGCCTTTAAGATTCTGAGTCGTCGTTCTGGGGTCGGAACCTCATCGATGGCCTCATCCGACGCCATCGTCTGAGGACCAAGGCAAATGGACTGGCTAGAAGATGAGAGTATGAATGAAATAGAAGTACTGACCCAGGAAGCGATAAGGGTGCCAGTGCCCAAATCCAAATGGGTTTGTGCCGCCCGTCGAGTGGGCTCGATGATAGTCCCAACAAATTATCGACATATTCATAGCCATTCTTTTTGAAATACATTTTTGTGTGCTTCGGGGTGCAGAACATCTAGACTGGCGAGGCAGGACGTGGGCACGAAACGCCACTGCAAAGAAACCCGAAGGAGGGCAAACACGAGGGTGGGTGCGAGGCGCCATCATGATGACTGAGCGAGGGCACAGTGCCGCCACGAAGGGACCCGAATGAGGCTGCCCTGAAGGCAAAAGGGCCTGTTGAGACCAGCGAAAGTGTCCATGGGCAGCGTCGGCTGCGTCGACCGCCCTACGAAATCAGTCCGGACGCAGCTACCCCTTACATAACCTACCGCCAGTTTGGATGCGAACTTGTGCAACACCTCTACATCTCCCAGGACGATGCCGCACCCTCCGTATGGGCCTCAAAACGAAAGACAATTGGCTCTTCATTGGTGTTATAGGATGATAAGTGTACGAGCCAAGGTGCGTGGTTGCTTTGTTGCTGGTGGAACTGCGTTCTGACCGAACCAGGTGTTGGTTTGTTGGTGGGCGACATGGCCCACTCATGGCCCGCGTTCGTTTTTGTCGACCTTGCAGACCCTCTTCGAGACAACTACCTCCTCCCCGGCCGGCTTCCCGCCAGGATCCCAGTGGCCAAGTGAGGATTCCCAGGGACTGTACCCTTCAGGGCGGCCAGCCTCCCCTCTGTCGAGTCCACTCGTGACGGCGCCTCAAGTTTGCGCCTGCTTCGTCGAAGCGCCTCGCAGCCACCCTGCTTTTGCCCTCATTCAAGCTCCCTTGCGGCGGCGCGTTGATATTGCGCTCTCCTTTTAATGAGAGCGCACCGGGCTCTCGCTTGCCTTTTCACAGCAGCGTCTCGACTCTCGACTCCTCGCCTTGAGGTAGCGTTTTGCGCCTGCGCCCTGCCTCACAATGTGCCCCGAGACTCCAACGCCTTGAGTTTTGCAGTGATGGCTTTCTCAGCCCCGCCAGCGAGCTCGATGCCGGCGGTACCCTCGGCCAGGACAGGTGTAGCGCCTGTAGGCAATGGTCCTCTCTTTCATCCACACGCGTCAACGCCTGAGGATTCGACTGCTCTCGCATCGACTGGTGTAGGGAGTTCCGCGCCCTCATATAGGGACGGTGTGTCCTGCAGCGGCGGCTCCAAGTCCGTAGCTGCGCTTTGGGCGTGTGCTCGCCTTCTGTCACGTCGCGGTGCCGTGTCATGCCCAGTCGCGGACCCTTTCGGCGGCGCCTTGGGTATGCGCTCGCCCTCCCTTGTGCTGTCTTGCGACACCATATCGTACTCACGTCTGCATCTACCTTTGTCACTCACTGCCACGTCGCCTAACCCATCTAAAGCCGCGCTGTGCCAGCCACGTTTTCGCTTTGCACCTGCCCCGCCACAGACACTCCGCAGTTTGCAATGGCGAAACACAACACCGACAACGTGGTGTTGCGCAGCGTCAGGCACACCCAGTACTGTACATCTACTGTTGGTGCATGCGCGGGTATGCTGCAAACTTGGGAGAGGTAAAAATACATTTAGAGACGAAGACGGCCAGTATCTGTTTTCTACACTTATAGCTTCATGTTAGAAATCACAGTGGCCAGTCATCTAACGAAGCGGTCACGTCATATGTCGGCGATGAGCGGCCGCAGGCGTTCCGCAAGTGCAGCTCCCAGCACGACATGTCCCTGGACCGTCGGATGCAGCCTGTCAATCGTCAAGCTCCGATCCAGTGCGCGCCCCAAATCCCACACGTGCACTCCGATATTGGGGTGATCAGCAGTCACTTGCTCCGCGATCTGTGTGAACGCGTCCGGGTAACCGGATGGCCATTGCAAGCCGAAGTACGGGAAAGGGTGCTGCAAAGAGAGTAAAGAAACGCCAAAGCAAGAAAGAAATATAAAAACCAACGCACGATGATGCATATGTGGGCGAGTGTCTCATGATAGGTGTTCACGAGGCGTGTGACAAAGGCACGCATCGTTTGCTCGAAGAAGGCAGGTTCTACACCGATACCTCTGTCATTCGTCCCTGTATGCGGCAATGTAAACATGCTATTGACATGCACTGTGGCGCTGCCAGTAAAGTGGGGTGAGAGTAGGCCCACCTAGCGCGATGACAATGATCGTCGGTCGCTCGTCGAGCTGTGCAGGGGTATCATTTGACGGTAAAGAGCTACTAGTAGCCTGTTAAATGATTTGGCAGCATCACCCTGTTCAGGCTCACAACCTCATTCATAAAGAAGGGGAACGGAAGAAGGCAGGTGTTGGTGGTCCGCACTCACGAGGAAGAAGCGCGACACCATCCCAGGATCGCGGACAAAAAAGACGCCAGCGGCGTTTGAGTCCACTAGGGTGATGCCGGGGTATGCGACGATATCGTATGGGAGGCCTAGGTGAGCAGCGGCACGGGACGTGAACGCATCGAGGCTTCCGTGAGGTATCAGCATCGGCGGTGTAGAAAACCCGCAAGAGATGGAGTCCCCTATGAAGAGCAGGCGAGAGCCGGATGATGGATTGGGTGGCGCTTGGACGGCCTCCAACTGGTGAGAATTTCAGTGTCGGCATGCATCGCGAGGAGACGAGGAAGGGGCCACCCACACTATCGACAACGATGGAAACCACCTCCACGACGGAGGACCAATCTACCAGAGCTATCTCAACAAGCTTTTGCTGCCCATCTTCAAGTTCCAGTCGATCGCATAAGGAAAGCAGTCCGGGCTTAACATTGGAAAACGAAAGGATCCGAGGACTGGTATGGGTGGAAAGGGAAAGGATCCGAGGACTGGTATGGGTGGAAAGGGAAAGGTGATGCCGATCGTGGTGGTCATGACTGCCAGCGGGATCTGAGATGGTGCAAACAAGCGTGGTCGAGTTGCCCAGGCCGCCGAAGTTGTGGCTTGTTTGAGGGCCGAGGCGAACGGACAAGCTGGAAGATGCGAGGGCGAAAGAGATGGAGGCGCTGGCCCAGGAAGCGACAAGAGAGCCTGAATCGGTCTGTGTCCATCGACCGGAACGACGAAATTGTGGAAGGTTTGGCGTGAGCTCCATCAGCTTCTCACTTTCCTTTCCTTGCTTTTTCCTAGATTTTTTCTGGCATAAAAGTCTTTGTACGTTGACGCACCTTCGTTCATTTGAGTCACAATTCTCTCCCCGTTCGGTTTCCCTCGGCCGCGCGCGCACGAAATTTCAACAGTTGGCACCTCCAAAGAAAGACAAAAGGATTGGGGCGATGCGGGCCTTGTGGCATTACCACTCGTCCAAATAAGTTCTCAAACAAACAACACCAATTCCGAGTCTTTGCGTCGTGGCTTGGAAAGGATTTCCCAGCCGAGCTCGCTCGATGAATCACGAGGAGTGGTCGTAGCAGCCCCATCTTTCACGCGGGGGTTCCGCTTCTCCATCCCAATGGACGGAACTCCTGGACGTGTTTCTTCAGACCATCTACGTGCTTAGTGACGCAGAGCGTTTTCAACGGTGCCTTGTGCGCCAAGGTCCAGATTCTCCAACGAAAGGGATGTCAACTTCGGAAAAGGAATACTACATTACAGTAGGACTAGCTTTCGCAGCAAAATTCGTGGCCGCTCGCTAGTTTGTCTGTGTGGTTCCGGGTCTGTGGTCGTGGTGGTCGCATCCTCATTTCTTCTCTTTGCTGCCAGACGTCAGTACGCGTCAGTACGCGCCAGTCCTTGAACCTTGAATAACCTCGGCGAGGATCCCGTGATCTTTTCCCACAGGGCTCGACGCCTTAACGCAAGCGCTGATATACGCATGTGACCACGACCCAACCCAACCACTGCTCGCTGCCAGTGGAACAGGACGGCTAAACGTGGAAGACCTGCGCCATGATCTCGGGTGGCAGAGCGCAGATCGGCGCGAATGCGTTCAAGGTGCCGCGACTCGAACGAACGTGTGGAATCAGCCTGGGGGAGACCCCTGGCAGCCGTCTATTCCCTTATCGGTCACGGTCGCAGAAAGGGCCGTGGCTTTTTCGCGTATCTTGGAGAGTGAAGTGACTTGAATCTTGTTTTGTTCGGTTTCGAGGGTGAATATGCCGGACTAGTATCAGCCTAATGGAACACTGCCACGAAATGACTTCCCGACCTTTCGTTACAATGTGGTTTGCGATGTGAAGGAGACAATCTCGGGTTGAACGTGCTCGAATGGTGTTAACGTGGCTCATGATGATGAGGGAGCCATGCTGCTCCTAAGAGACAGACTGTAGCATACCGCGGCTCTGATACGCGCAACCGCACACAAGCAGTCCGAGTCATCGGATATGGGCGGAATTTGACCGGACAAGCCGCTGACATCGTATATAAGAACGAGACTTCTGAACTGCTGTAAGTTATTATATGGGCTACGGCATACGACACAGCCAGTTGCTCCGGTGTTCCACCCCTCGCCTATCCGTCCGATCTCCGGAGCTTGATACGAAACATAAGTCGTAACAGTGACAACTTGAACTCTATCGTGGCACGTCTCAACGGCAGTCCTGGGTTTCGTGTGCGAGGTTATGGGCACTGAATTCCGACTTGTAGCCCAAAGTCGTAGCATGTTCGTGCGAAGCGTAGGGTATTGTACTAAGCGATCCATCGATCAAAATCCACATTACGGTATTTTCGTTCCCTCCACATTCAGCGGGAATCGAGTACCTCTGGACAAAAACCGTTATAGGCGGGCCAGATGTCACAGTCCAGCATTCGTTATTTATATTGAACCCTAAAATACATCTCCACATGAGCACGCACACAGGATCACAAAGGTCACGCATTCCAACCTGTGTCTGGGCAACATCCCAATTACCGCTTTCTTCGCGTGGACAGCTTCTATGAGCTCGCGAATAACGCCGGAAGCGTTTGAGGTAATGCCATTTAGTTCAGACTAGAGCGAGCAACGTCGCAAAGAGAGAAAACCGCCGACCACTTATAAGCCAGTGATAAGCACGATGTGCCCCTGTATAAATAAATGCAGCCGATCGATCGTAAAGTCCCCTCTGATCCAAGCCCCAAACGTGTATGCCTGTATTGGGGTTGCCCGGGGAAACTTGGTCGACCCGGTCGAACAGGCGTACGAGCGCGCGTCGTTCTGACGCCAAAGAACGGTAATGGGTGATTATGGGGAAGTCTAGAAAAAGAAAAGGTGCACGGCAGTAGGGCACGGGTGGAAAGAAGGGAAAGTGCGTGCGGAGAAGAGCTGCGCGGGGGCGTCGGCAAACGGCGAAGAATTGGCCTGTCGGCCTGTCATACGGGAGGTCACCGGTCAGCGCTCAGCCTCCAAGCGCCGTACACTCACAAGGAAGGAGCGCGAAATCATACCAGAGTTTATGAGATGTAGCCGCAAAGCCGAGGCGATCAGTGAGTGGGAGTGGGAGTCCGAGTCTGTCCCGTCCCGGAATGGGCAATTGCCGGAAGGCTTGGCATCAGATCCCGTATCGGTTCAGTACCGTGGGAACTGAAGAGACGAGTCAAAGTGGACGGGTATTTACTGTCTGTCTCTGTCTGTCATTATTGCAAGAGTGAGGACAAGAAGCTGTAGGTCGACTTAGGCCACTACGGTAGGACGGGTAACGGATAATTGACACGGTATTGACACCTGTTTGGGTCGGGCCAAGGGTGGGTGGCCAAGAGAAGAAGGCTCGACGAATTACATCAGTTTGCCAAGACCAAGGTTGGACCGCGAGCAACAGCCGAGCCCGAGCGAGAGAGAGAAGAAGAAGAAGAGTGAGTATTCACGCTCGTGGAGATGGCCAACTCATCATCAACCAACTCATCTTCCCCAAGCAACGATGGGTTCGTTAGGTCCTCCCTCAGACTTTTTCCCTCCCACTGACTCGGGCCCCACCAGTGGTCTCCCCACAAACCCTTATCTCGACTATCGTCCAATTTTCGCCCGCTCTCTCCCCATCCAGATTCTCGTCACAGGCATCACAACCACCCTCGTTACCATCCTACTCATCCAACTCAGCTTTTCTGCCCCTTCACATCTTCGTATCGCACGTACAAACTTTGTCCTTCAAGTTTCCGCCGCCCTCTCCCTACTGGCCTGGGAGATCGCCTCTCTCATCCTCATCCTTAACGAATCCGCCGAGCAGAGCCAAAGATGGCCATTTATGCTTGATTATATTGCCATCGATTTCCCCCCTCTCATCGACCCACTAATGCACGGCAGGTGGACAACTGCTGGGCTAGTCTCATGGCTTTCCTTGAACGCTTTGGTCTCCGTGCTCACCCAGGTATGTCATTTCCTCTCTTCTCTGACCACTCATTGAAAATCACTTTTTTCAAAGCTTACGCATATCCAGTTTCTCGCTCTCATGTATCCTTCCCGCATCGAGGGTCAATTCATCTTTATCCTCCTGGGCCCCCTTGCCGTCATCGCCGCCTTGACACAGTTTGCACCACTTCACTCCAGCCTACGATTCGTCTCTAACGCGAACGCTGTCCGCAATGTTTGCAACGCTACGCTCGCCATCCTCTTCGCAATTTTCCTCGCCATTTGGGGCTTCATCGTCAATCGCAAGCATGCCTGGCGCACAGACGGTGGTACGGCAATCTTTGGTGTCGGTGCCATCCTTCTCTCTCTCGCCTCGACCGCCATCACAATCGCATACATCCCCGCACGGGACCAGTTCGAGTGGGTCCCCGGCCTTACTGGCGCCATTGTACTCTGGCAAACCTTCCTCGGCTGGTGGTGGTGGGTCGGTGCCGGCATGGGTATGGGCGAGGTCGACGAGTGGCTTCAGCGCGCTGAGAAACGCCGAAAGCGCCGCGTGGCCCGCGATGCTCGCAGGAAAGACCGAAAGGACCGTTTTCGGGGGGCGTGGAATACTATTACCGGTGGCGCCCGCCCCATCTCTGCCTCCTCCACCGGCATAGAGCATCAGCCGTCTGATATGACGATAGTAGCCAGGAGGAATGTAGGCAGCTCAGATTCAGACACCCTTCCCCTATCCTCACACTCGGGCGAGGCATCTACGACGGAGAAGCGAACCGACGACGGGAACTCCCAACGTCGCTGGTACCGGCCGTTCTCCCTCGTGCAGAGCGCATACAACTACGTCCACAATGCCCACGTCAGCGCCGCTCGCCGTCGCGCCATCGAGCGTGCTGAGCACATACGTGAGGCGTTTGGCGTCGACGGTCCGCCTGCGGACGTCCCCGCGAAATCAGGTTGGGTTCTCGGTTCGTTTGGCGTGCGGGAAAGACAGGCCGCCGAGGCTGCGTTTGAGATGGAGGGCATCGAGCGCCTCGTGGACCCGAGTCAAAGCGTGGTAGGGGCAGGTGAGGCAGACATGGAAGAGCAAGAACCTGGAGAGGATGAGGCTAGGCGGGACGCAAGGCCGAGAGGACGTGAGAGGGAGCACCCACAACGACAACCAGAGGCCAATCAGACATCAGCGGAGACGAATTCATCGTCATCGCTGTGGTGGTGGGGTCCGCTCAAACGGTGGCGATTGCAAGATACGACGGAATATTCGGAACGTCGCTGACATGTTAAGAAATTGCACTCATCCCTTTCGTTGTATTTATAGCTGTGATGTCCTTTGCATTTCGGTACGGGACTTCTTACTTCATTTGATTATTCACCCCAGGATAATTTTGATGCGCAGATTCTGCTACGCAAAGTTATCTTCCCCCGTCCCGTACTCCACCTGGATCAATCATTATAACCCCACTACATCTCACCCCATGTTGGATGTTGGGTGCTGGTGTACCGCTAACATGTGGTGTGGATCGCTACGCTGCTTTGAATGCTAAATGCGGTGACGGCGTTTAGCCAGTGTTTGGCTCTAAATACCAGCACCCTTGCCACAACCTCACCAGTCCCCGCTCCAGCATCTGCCACAAATTGTATAGCAGCCATTGTACATGCAATCTATTTTTATGACCTGTCAGAGTCTCCCGTGATCATATAAAGAGGTCTTTGAATGTTCTTCCTCCTTCAGTTCTACTTCTCACCATCCTCTCACCCATGGATTTTCAGACCAACGGCTCATCCTTCCTTTCTGGCATGCGCGAGGAGGGTGCAGATAGCGCGCACTCCTCTCCTCTCTCTCCTGCGCGTTCGCCCACTACCCACCCTACCTCCTCCCTTTACCAGCCGTTGGTCCCGCCATTCGGTCAGGATTATTCTCCTGATCTCTTCTCTGGTCGTCGTCACTTTGGTTCCCCCGAACCTGATTTCCTTTTTGAACCCGCCTCGCAAAACTCTGGATTATTCCCCCCTCCCCCTACGTAAGCAACATTTTTTTTTCGTTTCTTCCTTCTCTTGCGTCTTTCTCACCGATGCAATACTGTACCAACCCAGGCCACTTCCACCAGTTTCGGATCTCCTTCGTGACATCGATGAAAGCTGGCTTGCCCCACCTGACACGTTCGGCATTTCTCCCCTGGAGGAGGCGATCGCGTCCGAAGTTACAGACGGTGTCTTCCTAGGCCTTCCCGGTTCCAGCTTTATGGCGATGATGGAAGAGGCCCGAACGCCCAGTCTCTCCTCCTACGACGCCCTTCGGAGCCCCTTTATTCCCGACCTTCCGATCCTGGCCGAGGATGCCACCTCATCGTCGTTCCCCCTCGCGGAGTCCCTTCCTCCTTTTTCGGCTCTCGTTGATTTCTCGTCATGGCCCGGGTCCACGGACGTGATGTATGATCCCGAAGCTGATGCCACTCTGTCGCTGCCACCTCCGCGGTCGTCGCGTCTCCACGAAGAACACGAATACCCCACGACGGTCGATTTTTCGTCATGGCCCGAGTCCACGAACACGATGTACGATCCAGAAGCTGATGCCACTCTGCCCGTGCCACTTCCGTGGTTGTCGCGTCTAGACGAAGAATACGAATACCCCACGACGGTGCCGTCGTCGTTCCCCGGTCTGGTGCCCTTCGACCCGGACGCGCGGGGTTTCGAATGGGCGCAGCGACAGCGCGAGTCGGAGAGGGATTCGTGGGTAGATCGAGAGTCGTACGAGGATGGATGTTCGGTGCGTTGCCCCCGCTGCGGCTGGTCCGCTTCCACGCCCTCGCTCGACCCGCTCGTGTCCTGGCCGCAGTGGTTGTACGATTGAGGAACGTGGCACGTCTCCACTCCATCGACTTCCCAACCGACTCAACAACCCCCCTCCCCCACCCGATGTATATTGTCACCACTTCTGACTGTAGTCACCCTCCACTGGCCACTTGTCTGGTCTGATACCCCATCAACGATTCCCAACCCCACATCCACCACTGTTCTTGTTCAAGTTTCCTTATGATTAATTTCTCATGCTCCCTCAGTCTTTTACGATCCCAAAATGTACTCCACTAGTTAGAAATCACGAATATCTATCTCTCCAGCTATCCAGCTATCATGTACGCTACGTTACTTCAATGCTATCTCGTCATCAGTTTGCCATCATGCCATTACTTGTATTCAATCGTCACGTGATACCAATTGGATTACAATATTACTGTCACGGTAGTGTTTGCCTTTGCTTAAAGACGCACAGAAGTGACGGAACTTGCGCTTCCAAAAAAAAGCACAGGACTCTAGTGTGACGGGGTATAAATCATTAATATTGTCCCACAGCGATTAACGATTAACATAGTACCACAAGAAATAGTGTCAAGAGTTCGTCTAATACAAGTCAGTCTCTATCATTGTCTAGCCGGGCCAACTCGGCCGCGAGCTCGACAAGAACATCCTCTGCAAGCGGATTACGCGGGAATTGCGTGCCAGTACCAGAGCTGCCGGCGCAGTATCAGCAAGTCGAAGAAAAAGAATCGGAAAAAAGGGGGGGAAGGGGACGTACCAGTTACCGCCCCACAACAACCTG
>QFFA01004775.1:0-19365 GCA_003316565.1 Russula foetens | reverse complement strand
GTGGCCAACACGCCCTGCTGCTGTGATTGGAGCTGTGATTGTTGATCTTGCGGCGTATCATGGAGATCATGCGCCGAGGAGATATCGTCATCAAATCCACCTGGGACGACATCCTGTGGCTGCGCAGCCGGCGCTTCCCGCTGCTGTTGTGTTGGTGGTGGTGGTGGTTGTCGTCGCTGTCGTTGTCGCGTCCCCGGCGCCGAGGAAGTCGAAGTTGACCGTGATCCGAGGACGAGGGAGGGCGCCTCAAGGACGTCCAAATTCTTTAGCGTCGCGTCACCCGGAAGGTGCAGTTTCCGCCCACGCTTTTTCTGTCCGTGAAGTGAGGCCGCAACGGAGGGGGCAGCTTTGGGTGTGCTAGCATCGGCGTGATCGTCCACGTCATCAGAGCGTTGTGCGGGCCGGACATAGTGCACGTAGCCGTAACCCAGAGCTCCTGCCACCGCGGCGGCTGCAAGGACGGGTTCGGGAGGGATGATGCTGGTAGCGGAGCCCATGTTTTAATATGAAGAATAAACGGGTGACTTGTTGGTTTTTCGGCAGCTGCGGGGAAAGAGGAAGTGAGGGAGTGTAAGTCAAGTACAAAGAGCCGAACAAGGTGAGTGAAGATGCCTAAAAGGAGAGGAACGCGGTTGAAGGAAATTGCCGAATATGGTATTGTCAGGGAGGGTATCAGGTTATTTGGTATGAAATTAAAATAATAAAATACTCCTCTACATGTGTACATGTGAATCATAGAAAATAATGAAAATAAAATTGTTATCCCTCCCCGATCGCTGACGCTGACGACTCTGACGAAACCGAGATTGTGCTCGACGAGAACCGAATATTGTCCGACGCGAGACCCGCACCCTCCACGCCAAGATGCAGCGTCCCACCGGCCTGCGCACTCCTCTCCAACAGAGCGTGCCACTTGTCCTCCTTCTCCTGCGACGTCCAGGCCTGTTTCCTCTCGCTCCCGAGTTCACGAAATGTGAACCGCTCGACCGAACCGTCCGCATTCGCCCCCGCTGAGGGGGTGCCAGTCGACATGGCCAAGTGACGCACCGTTGTGTCGCTGCTGTGCGAGTCGCGGCTCTGTCCAGACGAGCCTACCCTCGATATGGAATCGAAACGTGGGCGCTCCCGCGTTGTACGGCGCACCTCGCTTCCCGTGCGGCGCAGTGGACCCGCGCTCATATCCCCAGTAGTACGTGGGAAAACCATCGACCGAGTTGGCGCATGTCGCCGCTGGTGACGAGCCAAAGAAGGGCGGCGTAAGATAAAGTTATTCACGACGTCCGAGACGGAGAACGCTGGCACTTCTGGAGAGCTGCGCCCCCTCGTCCGTGTTTGTGGTGCACTCGAGCTCGGCGGTTCATCGTGCGAGGTACGGCGCGTCGATGGCGAGGGGCTATTCTTTGCGGGTAAATGAGTCCGTGGACTCGGACTTCGCGCCAGTGGGTGTATGGGAACCGGTGGTGGCGGCGAGTTGGCGATAATTGAGGAGAACGAGGAGCGAGACGAATGGGAGCGGAAGAATTGAGATGTAGGCTCAGAGGATTGTGGTGATGACGAGAGGCTCGGACGGCGCGGGTGCTCGCCCACGCCATAACCCTGTGGGGATGCTTGGGTCCCTGGTGGCACGTAGGCCGCTGTGGACGAATAGCCATCACCATGTGACGCTACGTCGCTCGCCGACAGATTTGAATCAACATGGCAATTCACGACACTCTTGCCACCCTCACCGCCATCACCAGGTGCAGCACCTTCCACACCACTCAAGCTTCCTGAGGGCACCCGCACCTCAAATGTTGTGCGCGGCGGCAGGTCGGGCAATGGTTTCATTACCACAGGTACCGGCGGTGGTGCTGCGCTCGCCATCTGAGAGCGCTCGCGCAGGGCACCTGTACTGATCCGCTTCACAAGTCTCCAGAACCTCGTACCCGTGCCTGTCTCGACCTTTGCTTGCATCTTTTCCTTGCCCTTGCTTGGTGTGAAGGTATTTGGCGAGCTTAGAGCTGATTCGACCTGTGGAGTGCGACCCAAACGTTCATCCCAAGGATCCATCAGGCCGCTACTGGGAGTACTAGGAGGTGGGGAATCTATCGATAAGCAAAGCGACTCCGGTTTGTGCTTGGCATTGTGTGGCTCCAACGAAAGTTGACGCTCACGTCGATCGCGGCCATCAGTGTTACTCCGGTAACGGTTAATCTGCTCGCCTTCTCCGTCGTCATGTCCGCGCCCAGACTGCGCCCCCACTCCAGAGACAGCGGCCAGACCACGTCGGAAGCGCGCAGATACTTTTCTTGTAAGTGTTTTGATCGGCTGACCTGCATTTGGAGAGGCAGAACGGTCCCTATTACCTGGGCTGTCAACCATGACAAAGCCGTCAGGAGAGCGACTAAGTTCCATATGGCAGGGTGCACACCCGGCGGGTGGAGCTGCGTATCGCTCGGGCGCATGCTTATCGGATGTGTCAACCCAAGCAGCGCTTATTGGGATGATGGGCGAGTATTTCTCGATGCTTGCGGCTGCAGCAAGAGCTTCGCGACGGCTGTCCTGCTCCTTGTACGCTTGTATGATGGCGCCAGCAGGGGTGAGCCTGCCTGAGCCAGAAGGTGGTGCAGAGGCGGGAACGGGAGCTCGGCTTCTGATCAAGCTCTGCAATGTAGTGGAGCGCTGGCTGCGCGATGGGGCGGCGTCCGGAGGGCGGGTAGGGGATTGCAGCGGAGATGAAATTGACATGCCGCCAGGAACCGTGACGGACGTGACAGCGCGAGTCTGGTTAGGGCCAGAAGTAGACTTTTTCCGAAGGAGGTTCCTTGGCCGTTGCCGTGATGACGGTGGAGGTGGGTTTGGGGATTGGTCGACTCGAGGTGGGTCTGCCCCCAATATGGTTGGAGGGCCTATAATGGACTCGGGCGAGGGGGACTGCATCCTAGCCCTGCTCAGCCAGGCCTCGCCGGAGTTGAGGGCAGAGCGCGGGATAGCATGGGACCCCGGGTCTGAAGAAATGGAAACGGTCGAGACGGCGCTTAGTGCTGCGGGTTTACTGAGCAAACGCTTGACGTCTAGGCGAGACGGGTGGAGCGAAGTTGACGAGCGTTCCAAGGTGCAGCCGTCGGAGAGATACCCGGGTAGAGAGAGAGAGGGAGAGCTAGGCGAGCGATGCCGCAAGTCTAGAAGCGAAACACCGCCCTTATGCGCAAAAGAGACGTCAAGATAGCGAGATGAACGCGCTGCGCGTGAAGTAATCCCAGAGTCAGAGACAGAGCCAGCATCAATAACTAATTTGGAGCGCGTGCAGGACGCAGAAGGGGAAGGCGTGCTGGGATGAGGCTGCTGTTGTCCAGATTTGGGGTCAAGCATACCGTCGGACCCAGGAGAAACACCATCGCTAGGCTGGAGAGAAGGCGAGGGCACGGATACTCGCAACGGCTCGAATGATGATTTTAAATCCAGAATTGCTGAGTAGGACGAATACATTAACAGAGTATCAATGCGCATAGAACGGCTGACATACTATGCTCTCGCGGCGAAGGTGATGGCAAACTTGATCTGGGAATGGGAGCGGGTACGACAGCCCTGGACGTGTTACATCCGACAGAGGGGACATCTGGGGCGTGGTGTGGTGGACGAGGAGGATCGATGCGTGATCGTGAAGGTGGTTTCTCAGATCCGGATGGGCGATGAGTGCGAGTGCGAACGCTCGTTACTGAAGACGAACGCCTGAGACGGTGCTCGTATATATCCCGTTCGGGTGAGGCGAAGAAGGCCATGAAAGAATTAAGTATTCTGTCGGCACACGTAATTAGCGGGCATGGCGAGGTATTCGAAAGAAGTGGGGTGCAGTCAACGTACTGCAAGAAAATAGATGATCGTGTCTAATCGGGGCAGGCGTCAACTACGTGAGTGGTCCAAGGTATAGCCTGGGGGGTGCAGATTAGGAAGAAGAGGTCAGGCGTGGTAAGTGACGCGTACATATATATCTAAAGAACAGCAATCTGAGACAGGAAGCTCCGCTGTGAATGAGGGGATTTTATTGGGTTGAAAGGGTTTTGCGGAGATTAGTAAGTGTGCGAGATGAGACTTGAATAGAAACGGGGTCCGGAGAGGGCGTAGGGTGGGACGGACTATGTAAGGGGTTTTGTCGGGGAGGAAGATCCGTCAGAAGGGGCTAGTTGGGGCAAGTTGGGGAGGAGAGGAAGGAGAGGAAGGAGAAGGATGAGGTCGGTTCCGGACTGCCCGAAAGAAGGATGTAGAATTGTGCACGCAGTGCGGTGTTGGTTAAAAGAAAAGAGCGGAAGGGGAAAAATAGAGAAAACGGCGAAATGGACAGCAAAGGAGTGTGGACACGTGGAGAGAGAGCGTTTCCGGAAAGGAGTTAAGAGAGACGCTGTGGGGACACGAGATTATGAGTATTCAAACGACGGCGAGCGAGTGTGGAATTGAAGCCGAAAGAGCCGAATTGTTGTCAAGGAACGCCTCAGTAGAGCCCCATAAAGTAGAGCACTTGCTGTACAGTAGTTTATTGTACCTCGTGCGCGCGCCTCGCCTCGCCTCGGGAACGATTTACTGTACGAGGAAAGGTCCAGATGAGGGACGGGTTTTAGGTTTCGATAGCAACCCATGGATGATGCGGCGGATGATGGATGGCGTGGGCGGCATGCGCTTCCGTCATTCCCGTCACGTCACTTCACCGCTCCGTGCCTCCGTCCCCAGCTTGCCTTGCTACAGCCATGCCTCGGCCCCGTGACATCGACATCGTTGTCGTCTTCAGGGCGAGTATCCCCTCCATTCACATATCAAAGCAAAAGGCACGACAAGAAGCACAAGAAGCAGAAGATCAGTATTCTCGTCTTCTCCACCTGCTCCGAAAGTCCGGTCTCTATGCCGTGGGCAGGCGAGGCGAGCATCAGGGTCAGCTTATCATCCTTGTCTCCTGTTCCGGTCACCAACTCGGCCTCCTATTGCAACGTGAACGGTAAATTCATCACTCACCATCCCATCAAGTATCTTGACCTTATCATCTACACAGCCATTCAGATGTTCTTCACGGCCTCTCAACCTGTGCCTCCGACATCGACCATAATTCCTTGAAACCATCCGAGCGCCTACGCCTCGTGTATTCTTATGTTACTGGCAACCCTTCGGATGGTGACCTCGGCATACATCCAGATAATAGTGCCTGGTCCCGCGTAGAATCGATCATGGCCCTTCATGATCCCGAATATAATGATGTTTGGCTACGCTCCGTCACAAAAACAATCGATGTTGGCCATAAACAATTGGATTTTATTCGCAGTCAGGTATGTGCCATCCTTCGATTCGAGACACGTGGCATCATCCCCTCACCCTTTTGCAAGTTTGGCGAGGCCGTCGCTCTCTACTTTGCTTTTCTCGCTTCCTACACGCATTCCCTCGTCTTCATCTCCATCCTTGGTCTCGTAACTCACTACTTCGGCAATGCCTATTCCATCATTTACTCCTCTCTTCTCTTCCTTTGGTCTGTCGCCTTTGTCGAGTACTGGCGCATCCGTGAACGGCTTCATTCGGTCGTGTGGGGTTGTCTTGGCTCAGTTCGCGTGGAAAATCACCGCCCAAACTATATCGATGGCCATCTATGGTGGAAGCACGAACTCAAGATTCTCGTTAGCGTTCCTGTCATCGCTCTTTTTGCGGGCCTCCTTACTGTACTTCTCACCGCCATCTTCATATTCGAGGCTTTTGTCACCACTCTTTACACCGGTCCTGGCCATGAATACGTCGTAAGGCGAACCATTTTACACATCTTCTCACTGACCTACCTTTCCTCAGTCCTTTGCCCCCACAGTCATTTTCACCCTTGTCATCCCTCGCTTTCTCGCAATTTATCAGAGACGCGCACAAAGACTGGCTCGATGGGAGAACCACAAGCATCAATCGTCTTTCGATGCCTCCATCACCATTAAAACATTTGCCCTCTCTTCTGTCGTAGCTTACCTCGGCCTAGCTCTTTCCGCCTTTATTTACGTTCCCTTTGGGGAGACTGTCATGCACACTG
Source organism: Russula foetens (assembly GCA_003316565.1). Lineage (NCBI taxonomy): Eukaryota > Fungi > Basidiomycota > Agaricomycetes > Russulales > Russulaceae > Russula > Russula foetens. The sequence continues at coordinate 13,340 of QFFA01004775.1, read as the reverse complement.
TACAACATCTCATCACTTCTAATGCCACCTCAACCTCCTCTTCTGGGGTTAACACCACCGAAATGAGCGGACGAGGTTATTTCATGTCCGACACAGGCGCAGCGCACGCCAAGCTCAGTCGTTCGCGCCTCCAGAAGGAGATGTTCACATACACAGTCACAAACCAGTTGACTAACTCCTTCCTCGAAATCGGCCTACCCTTCCTCATGCGTGCATTTACCTCGATTCGCTCAGGAGAGCGTCGGCCTTCCTTGTCTAGCTCAAGTGCAGGCAACTCCAAGAAAAAGCGTGTCGGATTCGAAGACGAGAAGAACGGGGCTGCGCGCGATGAACGTGAATTCCTCGAGCGCGTACGCAAGGAGGTGTCCCTCCCCCAGTATGATCTCCACGACGATTATGACGAGATGGTTTCCCAATTTGGCTACGTTGCCCTCTGGTCGACCATCTGGCCCCTCGCGCCCTGTGCGTCCCCCCCTTTTTTCCCCACCTCTTCGAGGGCACCGCGGTTGACTGACTCTACGCTTCCTTTCCACCTTGTTTGAAAATCAAAGTGATGGCCCTGCTTAACAACGTCATCGAGTTCCCCTCGGACGCATTCAAAATCCTTACGCATTTCCGCCACCCGCTCCCAAAGCGGACCGACACGATCGGTCCCTGGCTCGACTGCCTCTCCTTTCTCGCCTGGCTCAGCGCCCTCACCAATTCGGCGCTCGTCTACCTCTTCCGCCCCCACGCCGCCACATTACCCACGACAGGAACTGATGGAACGGGAGACGTCCCGGGCATGGGACGCACGGAGTTTGAGCGGGCGCACATGCGCGAGGTCCTCGAGCGCGCGCTGTTCATCGCTCTCGCGGCTAGCCACGGCTACATCGTCCTGCGTACGATCGTGCGACACGTGCTCGAGCGCGTGATGTGGTACGGGAGTCCCGAAAAGGCACGCTTGGATGCCGCGGGCCGCGAAGTCAAGGCGCGGTATCTGCAGAGCGTTGGAGGCGCGTCAATTGTCGGCATCGGCGCAGGCGCAGGCGCTGGTGCTAGCGGCACAACTGCCGAAGAGGCAGCTACTTCTGGCGGGGGCCTGACGCCGCCTCTGCTGCCACTACCCGCGTCCGAACCGGCGATGCCACCGCCGGGCGAGTTTTGGCAATTCGATGAGGGGCTCGACGAGATTCGGAAAGGTATCAAGGAAGCTTGATGAAGATACAGTACTGTATGGGCGCGTCGCGAGGGGAACGGGTCTGATGGAGGATCTATGGGCATACATGACACTGTTTTTTTGCTATGGTTTGCTGTCAATGTATACGTACTGTTGAATGTTTTCCGGTTGTTCACATGTTCATGTTCATGTTTGTATATACTTATTACCTCCTTTTGTAATGATATAGACGATGACTGCGAGCGCGCGGGCGCTGTGAAAACATTCTCCAAGCAAGCCGCCATACCCGCATCTCAACTTGAACGTGCGGCATCGCCCAGATAAAAGTATATAAACAAAAACTGCAATCTTTTCCTCCTAAAGTACTTTGGGTGTACAGAAGAGGTCATGTCAAAGAAAAAATAAATAACAAACGCAGGGCAGTAAGTGACAAAACAAGAGTGCGTTTATGTTCACACGGATCCGGAGAGATCGCTAGGGTCCCCCCAATTACCTTTCTCCTCCCAACTCCATGTTTCATATTATAACATAGACCTGACCATGGCCGCGTCGAACCCACCTCAAGAGAGAGAATGTATTCGATTCTCGCGGCCACAAAAGAAAAAAACGGAAATATCGTCGACGTCCACCATCTTCAGTGTCACATCACTACACGCTCGCTTCACGTCCGTCTCCAGGATAAAAAAATTTGAAAAAGGAAGAATGGACACACATTCACTCTCACGCGCCAACGCTCGGCTCGCCCACATGCATCTGGGTAAACTGTCCCGGCAGCGTCGCCTGCCAAGGCGCACGAGCGCCCACACCGACACCTCCCGGCCCCGCGCTCGCGGGCCCCGGCTCATCGCTGCCCGCTGGGCTGGATGGCCCGTACGGATTCGGCAACGAGTTTTGGCGCTGGTGGTGTCCCCGGGTGTTGATTCTTCCTGCCAACGAGGCTGGTTCTGGACCCGAGAGGGGTGTGGCTGATGCCAGAGTCGCTTGTTGATACTGTTGCCCCTGCTCCTGTTGTTGTTGATGTTGATGAACTGGATGCTGTTGCTGTCCTTCCGCTGGTGGTGCGGCGGCCGGCTGCGGAGAACCCGCGTCTGTGATGCCAGGCACAGAGATGAAGTACACCGAGCCAGTGGGGTCCGGGCCACCTTGCGCATAGTACTGTGCCCACGCCTGCACGTTCGGGTCCGCGTACGTCGCATTCGGGTCGAACACATAAGGCGGGCCTGTCATCACCTGCTGCTGCTGCTTTTGCTCGTCTGGCTGGGGCTGGGGCTGAGACTGAGACTGAGGTTGTGCTTGGGCCTGAGCGGACGTATCAACAACAGGTGAGTGGGGCGTCTGCGTTTGAGCTTGAGCTTGAACTTGAACTTGGGGTTGTTGCTGCGCAACAGATGGCGTCTGGGGTTGTGTATGAAGGGAAGTCTGAGACGGGGTGGCTTGCAATTGTGGCTGGGACTGAACCAGGGGCTGTTGCTGGGCGTGCTGTAACTGTGGGTGCGACTGTAGCGGGACTTGTGGCGGCTGCTGATTCTGGGGCTGACCTGGAGACGGTGTCTGCTCCGGTTGCAGGGGAGGCTCTCCCTGTTGAGATTGTGCCTGGGGATAGTACGATGCCCTCGCATTGTCCTGCGACGAATATGGCTGTGAGTACGCCGTCTGGGGTTGGGGTTGTATACCCTGTTGTACTTGTGATTGAGGCCGTCCTTGGGGTTGAGGCTGCGTTTGTTGCCGCACAGCATAAGAACCACTTCGCCCCAGATTGACGCGCGGATCGGGAATGGGGTCACCTTGCCGCGGTTGTACATACGCAGGTGCAGGAGTAGGAAACACATTATATCCCACCTGGCCGTAGCTTGGGTTCCACGCATAGGCCTGCGGCTGGTCGGCTGGTCGACCATAGCCATGTACTTGCTGTCCCTGTCCGCGAGACTCTCCCCGCGGGTACGTAGACTGCGGTTGTGGGTAAGGCGCGCGTTGTTGTTGTTGTTGTTGTTCGTAGACTATTGGAAGATACACGATTAGGAGGAGACAAAAGAGATAGAAAATATCATACATTCACTATGACGAGCGAGACTCTCTTCCATCATGCGATCGAAAATAGTGCGCGCTTTAACGAAACTCTCATTCATTGACACCAGGTCGGCTGTAGAGTAAGAAATGCATTAGATCCGTGAGGACCTCATTTGATGCACAAGGTTAACATACCGCGCTTCTGGCTATACTTATCAATTAGCTTGACGATCTTGGGGCGAAGGGTCATGCATGAGCGGTACAGTTCTTGGATCTCCTCATTGTCGGCAAGATTATCCTTAGCCGGGTCCAAAGTGCGGAGCATCGACAATAACCGATCGACGTTTGCCGCCTGCGAGAACACAGTAGCTTCCTGCTGCGCCTCGGCTGCAAGCTCGGCTGGGGTGGGTTCCGGAAGAGGTTCCTGAACACCACCAAAAGCCAGAACGTGAGCACCGCTGAAAGTAGGGTTGGAGGTTGAGATAACGCACGACATAGTTGACCGGGAAAATTCCTGTGCGGCCCCTGATCTGCCCTCGCCACCAGTCCTTGTATTCCCGGTTCACGACCTTGATGATATCTCCTCTCTCAAACGCCAGTTCGTTGGGCTCAGTAGGCTCGAATGAGTGTAGCGCGCGCACGCGCGTCACCGCATAAGTTTCGGTAGAGGAAGGCGTGGGCGAGCTTGGGACCGAAGTGATAGATTTGGGGGATGACTCCACGGTCGTCACATATGCAGGCGTTTGCGTCTCTGTAGACGGGACATAGCCCGTAGACTGTGCCTGTTGGCGTGCTACGGCAGCGGCCGCGGCCGCGGCAGAGGCAGACGAAGACGAAGACGAAGACACGGTGGGCTGAGGGGCTGTGCTCGTTTGTGTGCCCGCTTGTGAACCGGAGCCACCTGCACCGCTTGATGACGCAAGTGAGTACTCGTTCCAGTTCTTGCGACCGCCCTTGTCCTGTATGGAAAGCTCGAGTACACGCTGTAGCTCTTCTTCCTCGCGTTTACGCGCCTCCTCATCATCATGTGGTGGGGGCTCGTCAGACGGTTTGAACTGGTAATCTATCGGAACCTGGATCAGCACAGGGAAGGGTCGGAAAGTGAGACGACCGTCGTACTCTTTGCCTTGAGGCCCTCGTAGCATTCTTCCATGATGCCAAGGTTGGGGTCATTCGCAAAGTCCTCGGCCCACATCGCGACGAGCATCAACGCTCGATTCCGGACCTTGTCGTGAGTGTTCTACACGATGAAAGGTGATGACACCACAGTCAACTTCATATGAAGGGGAAGGATAATAAGACAAAGTTGCGCACGCGATCGGTGATTAATCTCTCTAACGCCTGGGTAAAAGCTCTCGATGCGAGTTCGCTGTGAAGCTCTTTGCCGCAGTTCTTGGAGAGTGATTCAGTGAGCGTGAACGAGTACAATTGCACATTTGAGTTCCGGTGAGCGAGCCGCTTGAGAATGGCTGCGATGACATTCCGTGCACTGGAAAAGGGCGCCAACTAAATGGGCACGATCGGGAGCCAGGTGGATAGGCAAAGGGACTCACCCCTGTTCGCCCTCCTCCTGTACTTTATCGCACAGATTAAGGATGATCTCCCAGTTCTCACTGGTCAGGGTCTCTTCTGTCGCTTTCACTTTTTCGTGGAGGAAAGAATGAGGATAAGGATCAGAGTTATTGCAGAAAAGGGCGTTGGGATCTGCTCACGTACCGACGATGTCGTCGTAAGGATTTGCGGGGGTCGCCTTGAACATAGAATGGTATTTTTTAAGAAGATGTCGAAGGGCTTATAGATGCACTATGGATGAGGAATGGTATGGAGAAGGTGCTGCTGCGGAGGGTAATTCGACGAAATGACGAGTCAGTCAAACTGGGGCAAGCAACCACCGTTGTCCACCTCCGCCTCGGCCTTTGCACCGCCTCCTCCTCAATTCCTCCTCCTAGATAAGGCAAGTGGCCGACTCGCCAGTGCCTACAACAATATCATTCAGCTTGCTCTAAGCCTGTATGTATCAAGATAATCATCTCGAGATCGCCGGTTGTTCATAAGTGTATCCTCTTCTGACCGAGCGCCTGCGGATCATGACACATCCTACGGTACCTCGTCTATGCGGGTTTCTCAGACAGACGAAGGGTAGGGGAGTTTCGAGAGAACGACACTCCGGTACACTTCTTTATTTTATTTGGTTCACTGACTCGGGCTCGCTGAGAGATTCGAGATGATAGATGTGGCAACAAAGTAACCCCCATCTGTGATCGTTGCTCGACCCAAGCGATCGCGCTCGTCACGATTATATCCTACTGGACGCGGATTTTTTTTTTAAAAGCGCTTTATTCACGATAGTTAGTTTCTATCTAACTACCTAGACTAGATGTCAAATAGCAATTACTATTTGACGTGGTGGAGCCAGACTGGAGCCCGGGGTGAGGAAGAAAATACCAGAAATCCGTTGATGTCATGTGACCCGATTGGGGATTTCGTTGTCGCATTCATCATTTCATGTTTTTTGTCTGTCACCACAATGCCATCTGATTTCGTTGAACACAATACAACTTGAGCACATATCTGAGTCCACAGCATTCAATGTCAGCAAAGACTGCACTAGATTCTGCCAAGCACCACCCGGAGGAAAGGCCATTCCGATACGGACTTGGTACTATACCCATGCGGCCCAGTGTAATTTGGAAGAACAAATGACTCAAGAACAGCGCGACGCTCAAAAATCTCGGACCGAATGTCCTCGACTCCAAGTACGAAAAGTTCACAGTGTGGCGGACATTTCCGACTCGGCAACATAGACCGAACCTGCTTATCGATTCGTTCCGCACGGTCATCAAACAACTCGGACGTCATAGCTCCTAACCACACAGGGGCCAAATGTGCGTATCCGTATCACAGAGTATTATTACTGAGGCCGAGGCCTGCTTTCCTACTCCTCAACACGCACTCTTCTTCAACTTCAAAACATCCGGCAAGGCATACAGTTGTACGAATGTGCTTACTTAAATTCTTTAGATGGGATTTTGTCACGTCGGCAATCATGGAGCTTCTGTTCCGTCTTTCTCTGTCCACGAATGGGCCACCTGCTGGATATGGTTGGGAAGAGCGCGAAACGTCACTTTCATCCACCACCGCATTCGCCTCCGGAGTAGATCAACGGGACACATTCCTTGGAGAGCGGCGCTGTATCATCTGTGGAATAGGTCCGACTTCAATTTGGCCAATTGTCAGGCATTGCCTCATTATCAGGGACTCAGAGCTGGACATCGTAAGTCGAAATTCCATTTGACCCTGCCTGGTGTTGAAATGAATGAGACAGTGGTCAGAGCTCAAGCTACATGGGTGGATCCCTTCCCACGCCAAAGACAATCCTCAACACGAGCCGCGTAATGGTCTTATTCTGTGTCAGAACCATTATTACATGTTCGATGGATATGAATTCTTTATACGGTTTTTCCCCAATGTGAGTTGATTCTCCTTTTCTTGGGCCAAGGGTTCATCAAGAAGCAGACTCGCAAATTCGTGTTCATCAACTACGCCAATCTCAGTTACCTTCGACCATTCCATGGTAAAGCCATTGCCCTTGACATCCGTGATCGCCATGTGCCATTTCCTTCCCTGTTCATCATCCATGAGATGCGTGTCCGTGGATTACACCCTTTTGAACCTGTCTCTCCAGTCATTTCTCATGACTTGCCTTGGCAAGACTGGATCATGTTGGACGGTGTCTTTGACGAAACCTCGGGCTCCTTCAAACGCGCCCCCCCCACCAGGCAAAGGCAATGACGACAACGGCGGCTCTGCGCAACCACAGCTGCCCACAGGCCACGACAAGCGTGGGTAACGCCGGATCGTCTGTTGGACTCACGCCAGAGCTCATCTCAGATACCATCGCTGAAATTCTCTCAGCAACGCGTGCCATGCCATCGTGGAAGGCCTGCCAAATGGACGGCTCAAGCTGGACCGGGATGGCGGAGGAGAACATAGAAAAATATGCCTCCTCTTCTGGTGTAGAAGGCTGTCAATCTCCTTGATTTCTACCCTTCCTCAAGTGGCAGAGCCCTGAGCTGGAAGCTGGCATATTTTGTTCTCGAAATGAGGTGGCTAGTCAGGGGCCTTGCTAGTGGTTCACACTAGGTGTATGTTTGGTCCGAAGAATTGGCCCATGTTGATGTATTTTAGCAGATTGTTACCTCCAAATATGGTGTGTTAAATGTATTCTCGTTACAGATCTGCGGTGGGATGTTGATATTGGTACCTCAAGCACTCGAGTGGTATCTTTGTTAGCCTTAGCCTATTTTCTTGTCAGTATTATCCTCAGCGGCAATGCATCACCAATCATCGCTCGATGTTGGTTGCCTGCAAGAACACTGGGGCTTCCTGCTAACGGCTCTGCTGGGGTGAGTCCTGGAAGGAGGTCCCTGAACACGGAACACCAGGACGTGAGCACCGGTAAAGGTAGGGGTAGAATCCGAATGTAAGCGCACGACGTTGTTGACCCCCTAGCCGCCCTCGACACCCATCCTTATATTCCCGGTCCACAATCTATATAATGCCTTCTCTCTCTCAGCTCTCGAACGCTAGCCCCGGCGCTACCGGGTCCAGGTCGACTCATCGCTGGTGTTGTCTGTGGTCACCAAAGTCGTCGTCATTAAAACACGGGGTTGTCGGGGACTTCCTGAAAATATACAGGTGCTCTACCAACTGAGCTACCTAGCCATATTGGAGCGTGCTGATCACGACCCAGAAGTCACGATCTGCTTTGAGCATATGTGATGGAGTGCATCTTCGCATACCAACGATAACTTAGTACTAGTATCTGTCTGCTTAGTAGCTCCGAGTCAGCCTCCGCGCCCGGGCCGTCATCAACAACGTCATAGCCCCTCAGGCCTCACGCGCACTAAGGAGTACTCTTCGTCTTCGTCGTCAACACCTCCGGCAAGTCATACAAATGTGCTTACTTAAATTCTTTAGAGATTTTATCACGTCGGCAATCAGGGAGGTTCTGTCCACGCTCCCTCTTCCTCTGTCCACGTTCCCTCTTCCTCTGTCCACGAATGGCCCACCTGCTGGATATGGATGGGAAGAGCACGAAACGTCACTTTCATCCACCACCTCCGCATTCGCCGCCGGAATAGATCAACGGGACACATTCCTTGGAGAGCGGCGCTGTATCATCTGTGGAATAGGTCCGACCTCAATTTGGCCAATTGTCAGGCATTGCCTCATTATCAGGGACTCAGAGCTGGACATCGTAAGTCGAAATTCCATTTGACCCTGCCTGGTGTTGAAATGAATGAGACAGTGGTCAAAGCTCAAGCTACATGGGTGGATCCCTTCTCACGCCAAAGACAATCCTCAACACGAGCCGCGTAATGGTCTTATTCTGTGTCAGGACCATTATTACATGTTCGATGGATATGAATTCTTTATACGGTTTTTCCCCAATGTGAGTTGATTCTCCTTTTCTTGGGCCAAGTGTTCATCAAGAAACAGACTCGCAAATTCGTGTTCATCAACTACGCCAAGCGCGGCTACCTTCGACCATTCCATGGTAAAGCCATTGCCCTTGACATCCGTGATCGCCATGTGCCATTTCCTTCCCTGTTCATCATCCATGAGATGCGTGTCCGTGGATTCCACCCATTTGGACCTGTCTCTCCAGTCATTTCTCATGACTTTTCTTGGCAAGACTGGATCATGTTGGATGCTGTCTTTGACGAAACTTCGGGTTCTTTCAAACGCACCCTCCCGCCAGGCAAAGGTAATGACGACAACGGTGGCTCTGCGCAACCACAGCTGCCCACGTCAAGCGCGGGTAACGCCGGATCGTCTGTTGGACTCACGCTAGAGCTCAACTCAGATGTCATCGCTGAAATTCTCTCAGCAACGCGTGCCATGCCATCGTGGAAGGCCTGCCAAATGGAAGGCTCAAGCTGGACTGGGACGGCGGAGGAGAACACAGAAAAGTATATCTCCTCTATTGGCATAGAAGGCTGTCAACCTCCTTGATTTCTACCCCATAGGCCCAAGGGGCAGCTGGAAGCTGGCATATTTTGTTCTTGAAATGAGGTGACTGGTCAGGCATCTTGCTAGTGGTTGACACTAGTTGTATGTTTAGTCCCAAGAATCAGTCCATGTTGATGTATTTTTAGCAGACCATTACCTCCAAATATGGTGTGTTAAATGTATTCTTGTTACACATTTTGTGGTGGGATGTGTTGCAACCACAGGTTGGTGGGGAGATGAGAATCTCACTAGGTGATTGTCATGACTGCAGCCTGTGGCTGTGATTGTGACTACTACATATGCACATGTGCAAGCACCTGTAATGCATACGCCTCCCGTAACACCCAAGCTAAAGAGGGGATCATTAGTGATGCCTCTAAGTCCACAAGTCCCACCCCTAAAGTCAAGCTATAGTCAAGCGTTGAAGATGAACCTGGGGTCACAAGATCCTGGGAAATCTCACGTGACTATACCACGTGACTGGTCACATGACCCCTCTGCACTTTTGAGATCATGTGATGTGTCACATGCCCAAGTCAAGTCACATGCCTCTATCAGACAAGCGGTCTGCCTAGGACAGATGGCCCGCTTCGGGAAAGCGGTCTGTCCGGTTACCGATGTCTAGAAGACTGTCGGAACGATGAAGTTGACTCCAAGATCACTGGTCCGATCTGAGGACCTTACTCAGCTGTGCAGCCTTGTGCAGCAGCCTTACTCATCTGCGCAGCAGGATGAGTCATAAACTTCTAGACTCCGACATACAGCTGACTGATCACCTTGTACTATATATGGATAGATTCACACCTGCAGTCCGCAGTTAGACCTACCCTAAAGTAGTGCACGGACCACCCTGTATTAGTATATAAGACCTGTGAATTGTAGCAAATAGTCCCCAGACTATTCTCTTGTCTACCCCCACCACTCTGGAGCCTCACCTCCATCTAGCCCTCTCACTCCTCTTCGCCTACTGTTCCCTCCTTTGCCTTTGGTACAGTCACCTCCAACTCCAAGCCCAAGTCACCGCCCTTCCTACTGTTCAACAAGTAGTAAGTTCACGACAGTGATGCATCTAGGGCCCATAACCATTGTGGTAGCCTAAGATATTTGGCCAGACTGGAGATTGAACCCAGGCTTCCTGAATATATACCAGGTGCTCTACCAACTGAGCTACCTGACCATGGTGTCGGGAACTCACTACTTTCAAGGCAAGCAGTGGGGCACGACGTAGTACTTGAGATGGAGGTGACTGAGCCAGAGACAGAGGAGCGAGAGGGATATACAGACAAGCGAGAGGTGAAGGACTTGGATCTGGAGTGAGGGCTCCAGGGTAAGACGAATGGGGTAGACAAGAGAATAGTCTGGGGACTATTCGCTACAATTTACAGGTCTTATATACTAATACAGGGTGGTCTGTGCGCAGCCTTTAGGGCAGGCGCGAGTACAGGTAACGGGTGTAATCTATCCATATATGGTACAAGCTGATCAGTCAGCTGTATGTCGGAGTATCAAAGTGCGTGAGTCATCCTACTGCGCAATGCTGCGCACTGCTGTGCACTGCTGCGCACTGCTGCGCACTGCTGCGCACTGCTGCGCACTGCTGCGCAGCTGAGTCATGTTTATCGATCGGGCCGGGGATCTTGGGATCTGGTCTAGAGATCTATAGGAGAGGCTATGGGGAATCCCCATCGACTTAGTCATTCCGACTGTCTTCCAGACATCGGTAACTGGGCGGACCGCTCTCCCGAAGCGGGCCGTTCCTCCAGTGCGGACCGTTTGTCTGTTAGAGGCACGTGACTGGACTTGGGCACGTGATACGTCATGTGATCTCGAAAGTGCGGAGGGGTCACGTGATCGGTCACGTGGCCTGGTCACGTGAGGTTTCCCACCATCACGTGACCCCGGATTCATCTTCAACGCTTGACTATAACTTGGCTTTAGGGGCGGACTTGGTGGACTTAGGGGCATCGTTCTCGATCCCCTCTTAAGGTCATGTGATCCAGGAGTGTGCGTGGAGGTCACGAACGCGGCCGAAGGCCGCGATCGCGACAGTATCCCCTCTTTAGGCTTTCCTTGCGCCTGCAAGGCTTGAACTTGTCTGTGTCGCATTTCGAATTTCTGTAGTAGTTCTTTGGCGTGTGTTAATTCTTTGACCGGTAGCCAGGAGTTCTCGGAGTCTGGGTAACCTTTCCATTTGACAAGGTACTGTGTGCTTTTGCAGTTTCGTGTAGGCCGAGATTTAAGGATTTGTTCAATCTCATAGTGTCCTTCTTCTTCGCCAACAATTTCTGGTGGTGGTCTTTCAAAGTTAGGGCCATGTGAGGCAGTTTCAACGTATGGTTTCAATAGCGAGTTGTGGAATACTGGATGTATCTTCATCGTCGGAGGTAATTCTAGTTTGCAGTTAGTAGCAGTGGCCCATAGGACTTTAAAGGGGCCATAGCGTCGTGGGGCGAGTTTGGCTTTAGGATGGGTAGTCTGGAGATTCGTGGCTTCGAGTAAAACGAGGTCATCTTTGCGGAAGATGTGTGATGATTCAGGGGGTTTTCCCTTGCGCATTTCATTAGCTGCGAGTAGTAGAGCCGCTATGACTTCTTTGCGTATTTGCTCTAGGTATTGTATGTGTTCGTCAACGCTTTGTAGTCTGGTCTGCAGGTACAATGGTGGTTTAAAGGTGGGCTGAAACCCATACCAGATCTCGAATGGTGATTTATGGGTACTGCGATGAGGGCGTGCATTGTGCGCGAATTCAATGATGGGGAGTAAGTCTGCCCAATTGTCTTGTTGGAAGTTTCCACAAATGCGTAGATATTGCTCGATTTCCTGATTGACTCGTTCGGATTCTCCATCCGTTTGCGGGTGAAACGCTGTAGAGAGCCTTTGCTCTATTCCTAGTTTTCGCCATAGTTCTCATGTTACTTGTGCTGCAAATTGTGGTCCGCGATCGGAGATAACTGTTAGAGGGAAACCCGTGCGTTTCCATACATTGTCCATGAGTAGTTGGCTCGTTTGTTCTGCTGTGATGGTTTTGTGGCAAGGTGATAGAATGACTGCTTTGCTATGACGGTCGACAACCGTAAGGATACTGTCGTATCCTTTTGACGTGGGGAGGTCTACAATGAAGTCCATAGTGATGGCTTCCCATACTCCAGTAGGGATTTCGTTTGGCTTGATCGGTACTTTAACTGGGGGGCGTATCTTTGTCGCTTGACAGGTGGCGCATCCTTTGATGTAGTTCTTTACGAATTCCGTGATTCCTGGCCACCAGTATTCTCTAGTGATAAGTTCAATGGTTTTCCATTCTCCGGGGTGTCCTAGTAAGTCATTGTGGAAGGTTTGTATAACTTTACGTTTGAGGTCATCGTTATTAGGGATGTAAATGAGTCCCTTGTTCAAGATAAGGCCTTCTTCGTAGTTCCAATCTTGTAGGCCTTTAGTAACGCTTCGAGGGCCACTAACGAGGATTTCTTTTAGTAGCTGGCCCGTAAGGCGATCCGTTTTGATCGCGTCTTGTATCGCTGTTTTCAAATCTGTGTCTAATGCGATTGGGATTGCCGTGGTATGTAGTGCTTGAATTCGAAATTTGTCTGGAGTGAGCAAGATTTTTTCCGCATTATCGGATGCTATCCCCTCTTTATAATCTGGCCGCCGTGACAGAGCATCAGCTTTATTCATTTTGCCAGGTTTTGGGATAATTTCGTAGTGAAAATCGCTCAAAAATAGCGACCAACGTGCTTGGCGTCGTGACAGTGTTTGCTTCGTGGTGAAATACTTGAGATTTGCATGGTCAGAGAAGATCTTTGTCGTGTGTGGACTACCCTGCAGGTAGTGTCGGAAATGTTTCAAGGCATGTATAATCGCGAGTAATTCCTTGTCGTGGATTTCGTAGTTGCGTTCGGCTGGTTGTAGTGACTTCGAGTAGTAGGCAACTGGGTGTGAACGACCGAATGCGTCATTTTGCTCGAGTATAGCTCCTGTGGCGTAATCACTTGCATCTGTGATTAGGGTAAAAGGACGTTCGTAGTCCGGGAGCGCTAGGACTGGTGAAGTGGTCAAGGTGCGTTGTAATGCAGCAAATGCGTCTTCGCATTGAGATGTCCAATTCCAAGGCATTGTCTTCTTGGTTAGGTCAAAGAGTGGTCGTGCTAGTGTTGAGTAATCT
>QFFA01004771.1:0-14612 GCA_003316565.1 Russula foetens | reverse complement strand
TAATACCCGCCCAGATCCCAGTCACGAGGGCCGCGGGCTGTTATGAGATTTTTCCCCAACTGCTGATGTTCCTGTGGGAACACTCATGGTGGTAGAGGAGCAGACGCTTGTGCGAAGGAATGCCTCCCAACGCCCGTAAGGAGGCATACTGACCCAACAGTTCGTGATGACTTTTCTGCAACTCATTTCCGTAGAGTTGTAGCAAAGGCTGTCGGGAATTCTTGAGCTCTTCAATAAGGATGTCGAGGCTATCGGAACTGGCCGGTGGCTCTGCTGTTGCGGTGTCAGGGACTGCGCAAGCCCGGAGATGATCTCTGTCCACAGGCGGTGTTGAGATATTGGCGCGGGACACAAATATGTCGCGAAGCGAGTACGAAGGTGGCTTTGGGCTGCTTGTGATGAATTGGGGTGAGAAAACGTATGGAATGGGGATGGAGTCCAAGACATCCAGATTTTGCCAATTATTCAGGACATTCTGTAACAGTAATATGTGAACCCTGAGTCGGACATTCCAGGAGATTGACTGGTCATATTCCTTGATCCTTCGATCGAAATCAGATTTGTTAAACCACTCTTCGGGTAGCTCCACGTGTTCAAAGCTTGGCCACTGACGTAACACCAACTCTACAACTCTTGACGATTCTTTCTTGATTACCACCGCGTATTGTGCAGTCTTCCGCTTCGTTGGTCCCGGCAAGGAATTCGCAGGGGTGGATTGTAACGGAAGGGCAGATTCAGATAGAATTTTTTCGAGATGCGTGAGTGCTGGAGTTAGTCCATGAGACGGTGTATACGACCGGCCTGCTGGAGGATCGATGTCGCAAAAGCGTTGGTCAAGAGAAAAGATGATCAGGAAAGGAATCAAAACAGAATACTTGGACTTTCTGTAAGCCGCCGCCGAAAGAGAAAAGCACATTTCAATTTTTGAGTTTCGGAGGCCCCGAGTTATTGCCTTGCGACAGAGGTCGTAGATCGTGAACCAATCCCGTGCGGCATCAGGCTTGAGCCAGTATTGACTGTAACGAAGTGAGACATTAATATCTGGCGGGCCGAGTGAATTCCATGACTTCATGATATCCCAGAGGTTCGGAAAACCGGCGTCAAGAGATGGTTTGCCATTCCAAATAGACCACGAGGTTTGAAAAGCCACATGCTCGGCAGTTCCAAGATCGGAGAGATCCCTTGACCTGTAAATCACGTCGCTAGGGAATGACGACTGCTCCAATAGCTGCAGATCCGATGGGTAGTATAACTTGTTACGGGAAGCCGCCCGGCTTAACAATAATGAAAGGCGTTTAGAGGTCTCAAAAACAGCAGGCGGATCATATAGGACCTCCAAGGCACGTGCATGGGTAAAAATGGAGCTTGCAATCTGGAAGAAGCCATGGTGTTGTGACAGTGCCGGCAGGTCATTCCATTTCACGGTGGCCATCGACCGTAGATGAGGCGGATAGTAAATTCTTTCTGGTGTCAAGCTACTTATCAATTCCAGGAGCCTTGCTTCGTGTACATCGAGCCTTTGAAAGGATCGGCACGATGCGCTACGCAATATGCAGAGGGCCTCTTCTGTACCGGTCTGACCGAGCAACGGATCAGGAAGACAGTGACTGGTGAGTGCGTGCAAATAGCATTGGTATAACTTGCTACTTAGGCTTGCATTACTCGTCAGACATCCAAGGTCGGTATCAATCGTGTATTCGTGCCAACGAACATGCTGTTCGTCATCGGTATTTATGGAGACGCTGGTGAAGTCGCCATTTTGTCGGAAGGAAATTTCTCCTTGTGGGATGATCACCCGTCGCGGAAGACGAGAATCCTTGGAGTTGGCATGGGTGGGGCGCAAGAAAAGCTTGTTGTTCAAGCCAAACATCGTCCCACACGTCTGGGACTTATCAATAACGTAGCCGGGCATGCTTCGACACTCGAGCTCCGAGTTCGTGTTGACAAAGAACGACAGATGAAATCGAGGGAGAAACACCTCCAACATCTGGGTGGTGTACGTGGCCAGGATATGCTTTGGGGATTCTAGTGACGACACTAAGTTCGACACCACGCCGAAGGTTCTTGAACGGATATCGATAATAGAAATGCCTTGATTGGCCTTCTGAAGCACAGCACGAGGATGAACACCAGGTCTTTGAATATAAAGCCGCCAGTTGGACGTCTCAGGAGTCCATAAGGACCCAACTGGACGAAATTCAAGCTCGCCCGTGCTTAGGTCCAGCCAGTGGACGTATTTGTCAATCAAATCTGCAGGGAAATCATCACGGAGCTTGGATCGTGGGATGAGCTGTAGCCTTCGCGAGTCTCCTGGCTTCCGTGCTTGCAAGATCAAAGTCCCATTATCCCACGAAAATAGAACCTTTTGGTCGGTCTTAATCACCACTTATACAGTCACTCAAGAATAGTAGCGCCCTACCTGGTATCCGAACACGGCAGAGCGAGTCATATAGTCCATTCCAGGAATGTCCGCCGGAGCCACATCGAAAATTTTCTTAAAGGACCTCAGTAAAGATGAAAAGGGACGAGATAAAGGACCTTGACCACTCACCGCGCCGAACATACTTGCGTAAGTGGGGTGCTCCACAATTTCTCGCGGGAGTCTTCCCAAGCTCTTTCCGTCGATAAGCAGTTGGCCACTGAGTAAATCATAGTAAACACCCTGCCCCCCTTCTGTCACACAGGAGATCCATTGAGAAGTTGGTCGAGGGAGCGCATGCCAACGCGCGGAGTTGCGATAACCTAACCACAGATGGGCAAGGGCAAGATCGTAACCACCCGAATGTAGCAATTCGGCTTGACCGCAAGTATTTGCGTCCAATTCGCTAAAAATGGGCTCCAAGTAATGCAATAGTCGTCGATGGCGACTAAGCACCCTCGCAAGGTAAATATCGTCTGAGGTAGAAGATGGTGTATTGTCATAGACAACAATAGCGCATTGCATGGCGATGGAGAAATCTTCATCGTTAGCGAGGACACCAGGTAAGTGCTCTGGGGATACGTCGAATGTCGAAAAGCATGTCGCGGCGAGCATACATAATCGGCGTCGCAGGCCCGCGCAGGGTGTTTCATCTTGTGTAGACCCCAACTCATTGCTTATTGCGGATATCCATCGACGCGTTATATTTCGGGCCTCCCTCAGGAGTACACAAGCCCGCATGGAAACACCCGGGTCCATCGTGGAATCCAAAAGGCGGCTGCAGATAAGAGCTAGAGACAGATGATCATGAGACAGGCGCCGCGTCAAAGGAATCTTACATACCAATAGTCCGCACGGAAACCTCTTCTAACCAGCTGGCCTTTATCGTTTGAAGAAGGGACTCCAGCTCGCGTAGCAACGCATTTCCGAAGCTGGAGATGCCAAGGTCTATATGCCACTCGCGAACGCCGTCTGATAGAGGTCCAAGCTGCCAAGCTGCCTGTGTAACCAAGGTGTGGACTTCCTCGCGTCGAAACGAGAGGGAAGACGACGCGAGTTCTCTTGCAATATTTAACCACTGCAAACGTGGGCCGCTGCGCAGCCCGGAAAATGCGATGAACTCATGTAGGCTGATTTCTTTAGGACAATTAGCCTGAGCAGAAATGATGTCGTTTGCGGTGTGCTGAGTGCTGGATACGTAACCATGGAGGCAGCTGTATTGACTTGTTGTTTGGACATGAGGTTTGCACAAGTACTGGACACTGAACTCAGACAAGGAAGGTACCACCCAGGATTTACGACTACTGTCATATGCCTGGAACTTGAGTCCATTGTTAACCAAGACGGAAGACTCATCTGCCGGGATTCGAACAATCTTGTAATGGGCCTGATCGGCAAATGACTTCGTAGTTGAACCAATGGTCAATCGGTAGCACTGCGTTGCCCACCTGCGGAGGCCTGAGAACATACCCGAGAGAACCTGGGGTTTATCGCACGAATCTAGGACGGAAGGCAGGCCAATGTCGCGGAGGATCATGTAAGTGATATCACGCCAAACAGAAAACTCGTAGGGAGGGGAGAGCTCGAAGACCACATGCTGTGCATGGACCGTTGAAGAGGGTAGCGGCCACTCATGGACGGATATTTGCGACTTCTTGGCTTCATGTTCCAATTGACATTTCTGACAAGTTTTGCTTTTCTTCTTAGTGGGCTGGCAACTTCCAGGGGACTCGTGACTCATTTCCGAAGCCTGGTGTAGAAGTGATTGCGACTTCTGATTCAAGGCAGCCAGTTCTGCGCGTTTATTTTCCCTTTCTTGATGAGCATGCGCATTTATCTCATCATAAAGGACGTTTAAATCTCGGGAAGTCCGGAAGAACTTGACAGCGAAACAAGAATCATTAACGATGTTCGAGAAGATAGATGGGACTTGAAGTGCTTCAGTGTGTCGCTGATACAGATACTCTTCGATATGCAATGCTCGATTGATGGTGGACGACCGATGAAGAAGTAAGTCATGAAGGAACTTGGTAGGAATTTCGGGGGAGTACTGTTTCAATAAGGGACATTGATGGATTGCGAGTATATCCAGAGCCACCCAAAGTTCCATGATGGTTAGAATCATGATAGAATTGTCTTCCACGTTATCCCTATAGAGATCTCTCACACCAACATAATACTGCTGGATGCATGACGCCACTATAAACAGGGAGTTCTCGTCAATTGCAATTGCAGAGATCCACGATTCCAAATTCTTTTCTACGAATGACTCGAAATCTACGATTGCAATGTGTTGGCCTTCAGCAAAGGCTTTTGCGAGTTGGCCTTTCGAAAATTGAGAGAAATCGTGTCCAGAAAAGAAGCGTGATCCCTGGGGTTGGAATGGAATCTGCGGGCGGGCATATACGACGGAGCGGAGATTCGTGAGGTAGGCGTATGACGAGTTGAGGGAGATGTGTGTATCCGCAATGAAATCAAGCGTCCGAGGTTGCAAGGTAAAGACGATCGATCTAACAGACTGGAACGCCATCCACCTCTTTGAAAGCAACGCCTCTGTGTCCTTTGCATTGCCGTGGACGAATTCATAAACACGTTGTGATACAGCAGGGCCTAATTTTGAAAGACGACGAGTCATTTTGGCTCTCATCACGAAGAGTAACTCGCTCGGGAAATCCTGGCGCAAGCATTTACGCAGAAGATGGGCGTGAAAGTATAGGATGAAAGGCTTGTAAAGATTGTCGGGACGCATGGAGGACTGAAGGGTGACCCTAAGCACGAGCCATAATGGGGATCTTCGCCATGGCTTGTACGCGTCACGCCATAGGACTTCGCCTCCTATTCGTTTCGTTATGCGATCCACGACTGCTGGCTGACCTAATCCCCTGAGAATTCCCACCAATAGCCCAGAAATATACCTGGGATGGACAGCTTCGCGAACCTCGTAGACGACGGATCCTGCCTTGGAAGCTGTCGGAGTGGAATCCAAGATGTCGACGTCCATTTGAATAAGGAAAGAGGACAATTCCCGAAGAAAACACTCGTCCATAAAGATATCAATAGGCACCTGGATTGCAGGTCCTGGGTAAGAGCACAGGAGCTTTCCCTCGGTCTTCATCACATCGGTATTAGGTGGCAAGACCTCAAACACCTCGAACTGAGCGAAGTCGGCGCTGAGAGCTGGCCTGCGCACAATAATGGCGGCGTTTTGTGCACGGATATGCATGACAAATACATCTGATAGAAAATGATCGAACCAACGGCCAAAAGGATGTATAAGCTAAATAGGCGTACCTCCGATGGCCATATCTGATAAGGCACGCTGGAGGTTGGCCTCGTCAAGAGGGAATGCCGCAGCACGACGAACAAATTCCATCATCTTGATCATACGCATCCACAAAGGATATTGTAAGGGGAGGAGTATTCGGAGGAAGTCTTGGGCAGCATCGATAAGGTGGTCACATAGCGCCACGTTGATTCCCTGCTCTATGGCTTCACCCGGGTCTTCCTGCGGAAGTTTCGGGGGCATAAAGACATGCTCGATGACGGAACGCAAAATGGTAGAATGAGGACCAGGATTGTTGATAATGGGGGCGTACATGACTGTGGAGAATGGGTGTGTAGAAAGGGCAACGAGTGGGCACGGATAGAACGTCCACGCCCATGCCACGCCTTCGAGCTCCTGGCGTCAGTGTCCTGCCGAAAGAGGATTTCTGAATGCCGCGTGTTGATCCCGGAAACTACTTGCAAACTGATATGCCGAACTCAGTCCCCCAGTCCATCGTCGATTTGATCGTCTATGGGAACGTCCATGAACCTAAGACTGTATATTACGAATGAGCTAGCTCGCATACTCCGCCGTTGCACAAAATCTCACCATCGCCGTATCCCTTTTCGTTGAAAGCGCTCGGTGTGGTAATATTAGCTGACGAACATTCCCCCTGAACCAATCGCATGGTAGTTGAAAGTCGGGTCATAAGATTCCTGGGGCCGGTGATACATCCACTTCGGGAAGGGAATCGGTCATATCGTGTCACTATATATGGACCGTATACGTTACCGCAGAGTTCTTTCTTCCAGAACTAGGGGAGTTGGGTATAACTGTGTTGTTCAATTCCAAGAGAAAAGGTTAACTTCACCTTCAGTGTGCTTTATACGTGCATGTTTGAAAATTCTGCTTGCTACATTTTGTACTTGATAGAGACGACGCTCGTCTCGGGCCATCACGGGGAAGACAACGTTCACGTTCCGACGAATCAATCTATCAGCTTGGCTGTACGTGCTGGCCTGAAGTTGAACGCACAGTTTTATCCTGAGGCGCGATCCTGATTTCCTGGACAGTCGGTGACGCGGATGAGCGGAGTATAAACTCGGCAGTT
The DNA here is from genome assembly GCA_003316565.1 of Russula foetens. Taxonomy (NCBI): domain Eukaryota; kingdom Fungi; phylum Basidiomycota; class Agaricomycetes; order Russulales; family Russulaceae; genus Russula; species Russula foetens. Next base: position 7,817 of record QFFA01004771.1, on the reverse strand, counting down.
AAACCCGTCGACGAGTCGCCGCGTAAGTTGGCCTTGGCCTCACCTCATGATGTGATACAGTACGGCATCGACTCGAAAACAGCTCAAGATACAGGTTATCACCGTGAAGCGGACGTCGATTACCAAGTGAAAATTCTTCTACCTGGCCCTCGATCACCCCCCACATACGCCACACACCACAACCATAATGTAGCTACCATAAAGAACTGGTGCTTTATCACGCCGCGCCGAGGTTGTGCAAGAACAAATCGAAGGTCTTACGGCCAGCGGAGAAGGAGCGGAGTCATGGGATGCGAAAAATGCGGTGTGCCACGGACGTCCCTTCACCCTCTCGCCCCGTGCTCAATGCCCTCCCCTCGCCCCAATCTGAGAGAGCCATGGAGAACCTGAGGACCTCCTGGTACGTGCCCCGCATTCGTCTACTGTCTGTGAGATTCCTCACTGATCAGGGGATATCCGGGGGTCGTCAAGAATATGCCAAGGGGAATGCGGGGTCTTGAGCAGGACCTGGAGTTGAATGAAGCCGAGATCATGCTTGCAGCAGCCAATAGTGCCTGATGAGAGGTGGCGAGGCACGCCCGCAAACAAACCCACCATGGAATATTTGTCTTCGCACTTCCTTGACCGCATCGTCATCACCCCCTTCGGGTCGACCCGTGCGCCACTGTACGTCTGGCTCCCGCATTATAGCGTGCACGCTGACTCGGCGTAGATGCCCCCCAAAAGGTGGCAAAGACCTCAGCGAGTACGTGCCTACGATGGCAGTGCGCGAACCCTTCAAGGAGACAGAGTAGCTCGCGAATCCCTCGCTCTCAACCCCATTATGGCCGCGCCAGCTCGAGGCGCGTAGACCAGTTATGTTGACGCTGCGCCCTGAGGGTTCGCAGACTCTGAGCCAGCACATTGCACCTGCCTTTCATTGTCGGCTTCAAATCCGTCCCATCTGCTGGAGTGGTGTGCCGTGCCTCGGTCCATCAGGGCAACCCCCCGAACAACCATCTTTCATCCCAGCCTTCTCGGCTGTGAGGACGAGCGAGTTTGAGAGAAATGGAGAGGGGAAAGGTGAAGCAGAGGTACGAGCCATGAAACACAGGTGGACCAAGGTGCGTCGCCGTCCTAGGCTCGTCACGAGAAAGATGCTGACAAGTGTACGCGAAGACATCAAGACGGGCGACGGTGCGGTCGTTCGGTTTGTTGCCCCAGAAGCCGGCTCGACGAGCAGGAAGAAAACGAAGAGGATTCAGAGGGAATAACGCAGGGACATTGGAGGCGAGTGATGTGCTACCCTCGATGGGGTCTGTGGAGCCTTATTATATCGGTGTATACCATTCAAATCTACTAGCACAACGTTCAATATCCCGTCGACTTAGTCAGGGAAGTGTAGAACACGAAACTGGATAAGGCACGAAGGAAACACGCTGGCGACTGGATTTATGCGTCAAAGAACCAAGGTATGGGACTGAAATTGAGGGCAAAAATGAAACTAAATAGTTCCCAAGCTGGGCAAGCCAGCAAGCGGAAAGTAGCAACGCTCAAAGATGGGGAGTTAATACACTCATGACAATGATTGACTTGACAAAATGGTATAGATCGGTGTCTTGACGAGTATCATACGCACCCTTTTCCGCCAATGCGAAGACGAAGCTCTGCGCAAGGAACCGAATGTGTACTATGAACACGGTGGTCTGTGGCCGAGTCTGGGGGAATGGCAGTGGGGAACGACGGAAAGAGAGCGCAAGCCGCCGGGGTCGGCGTCGTCACAACATCATAGTATGTGGGACAAATGATGAATGGTGACGATATATAATTTTCATTCCACGCTGGAAGATTCCTTAATGTTCCATTTAATAACCTAGAGAGCTTAAAAGCGGAAAACAAGGTGAAACGGGAAGTTAGAATTCTGGCAACAAGACTCACGCAGCAAGGAACGAAGAAAAAATATATAATAGAAATGAGGTAGGATACTGAATGACTCCAACATGGTTGAGACAGCAGCGGCAAAGGAATCAGGGCGGAAAAGACTCAGCGCGTCAGCATGTACCGGGATGTGAAAGCAAAAATAACGAAATATAACAAAATGAGGAAGGACGAGGACTGGTAATCTAAGTAAAGTTAGGCGCGAGCAGGCAAAGGTGAAACGGGGTGGCGACTATCTGAGAAAGGAGGGGCAGGCCCGATGTCGGCCAAACATGAAAGCGGAGACCAGGCGGGTATCAGGGCGGTATATAGGCATAAAATCAGACATAAAGGCAAGGGGAGGAGGCAGCCAAGGAAGTGTTAGCCAGTGAGTTGGAAAGATGTACACTCATGGACAACACCCCGAGTTCCTGGTGTTTTCCCCGTAGAAATAATCGTGAATCTCCCTTGGGAGCTTGAATCTATCAACAATGCCATGTCGTTCACTGCTAGTTTGTTAGAAGGCGGTGTTGCGATTAGAAAGGCTGTGCTCACATGCATAACTTGCTGGTTCTATTCTTTTCCTTGACATTAGTGGGGTGCTGGACGCGCGATTTAAGAGAAGGATGTGGTTTGAAGGCGGCGAAACGATGGGGAGAGAAGGGAGAGAGAGAGATGAATGACATAGACGTGGTTATTGGATTTGAATTGTGGGGGAGGGTCGAAGAGGGCGACGAGCCGGCGGGGGAGGCCGCCCGGAGAGAGAAAGAAGAGGAACGTCAAGGGAGCGTTGAGTTGACCGTAGCCGACATCGAATCGGTCAAAGCGGGGCGACGGTCGCATCGTGTTCTCCTTCTCTGATCCAGAGTCCGAGGAACCCCGAACCCGGAGAGATAGCTCCGCTGCTGCCTTCGTCTATTCGCCATCGATACAGTGAATAACCTTACGTCATAGAGTTTTCCTGTGTCAGTGAGCAGCGTCGCAAGTAGGTTATCATCTGGCTCATCAGAGAGCATCTCCTCCGACGTCGCCCACCCATCCATGAAATTGAGACGAAACCTCATCCGGTTGAGAAGATGGAGGCACGCAGGTGCAGGAGCAAAGAGTGGGGCCAGAATTTGCCTGCCTTTCGGCGAAGGCGAGCGGGGGTATTTATAGGATGGGAGCGAAACGCAAGGCACAGGATATGCTACGGGTCCAAAGAAAGGAAAAAGAGGGTCGACGAATGAGAGTTCTTGCAAGCGACAGACTGCGCGGCGTCGTAGGGAAAAGAGGGTCGGGGGTAGTCGAGATCGACAATCGTAGGAGTCAGGCAAACGGCATGAGGATAGTGGAAGAGTGCTCTGGTGACGGCGGCTGGAACAGATGAAAAGACGCCGTTCGCGCAAGCGGAAATAAGAGAGTGATCTGGTCAAGAGAACTCGCGCCGGGATGAAGTCGCTGTGATAGTTGAAAATTTAACCTGGTATGATGTCCCGTAAAAGTGAGGAACGTAAATACTTGGCAGAGGCGCAACTGAATCGTCAATAACACCCACAAGTCACAGCGTCTTGTACATTCTCGTTCAGCCGAATGACAATGTCTTCAGGAGGACTAATCCTGAATTCATTCACTTTAACTTGCCTACAACATGTCGTTGCCGTTGTATATGCAGTGTTGGCAATTTGACATTCGGTAAAACTCGAGAGGGCGAAAAGATACTGTACCGAAAAAAAGTCGTGAACAAAGTGAAAGCGAACAGATCTCGAGTCCGAGTCCGAGTCATCCCTTCCATTTATTCCCACAGCGTTATGATGTAGTACTACTATTCACCACTGGTACTACTGTGAACAACACAGTGCCGCATTCGTTCATTTAAACCACAACCCCGATGACATCCACCACAACAAAAAGGGCCCACAGATGAAAGGGACTTGAAAGGGACCAATGCCTTCCAACACTCGTCGTTCGTTCCACTGATCGTCTCATCCTCGTTCTGCCTCCACATTGCCATATACTCAAACCACGGCGGATAATATCCTGCCCATGCACAGTTACGATCCAAAGGCGACTATCTTCACCTACGATGACGTTTCGAAGGTGAGGTCCTGATGTATTACAACAAGCGGTTTGGAATTGTCGAATAAATCGTTCCAGGAGGGGTCATGTCGATTCTCGAGGCAACTTCTAACAGCCCATCGCCATCTGGTGGCGCTCATTTGAAAAAGGCTGAGAGCTCAGAAAACGTGGCGAATGGATCACAGTGAGATCGTACTTGACCAAAGATGGGATATTCACATATCCGAGCTCCTTGCGCGCTCGGCGGGCCAGGCGGCGTCATGGCAGACGCTTTAGGCGACGGAGCTGACGGACACAGCGGAACAATGTTAAAGCTACACGGATTTTCCGTCACGTCGAAAAAGTTGGCCAAACATGAGCTAGTGTTGGACCTGGGGTGTAGTCCATGACGATCAAGAAGTCCCATTGGCGTTTCACAATGCGGCGGATGCGTGGTCGTCTCTGCGAACAGGAGGTCGTGCGCGTTTGCCTATGAAGCGTCTGCAATATGTTGGCCCAAGTCTTGGGAAGCCTTTGCCACGGTGTTGGGAATCAGTTTGGCGACACCGGACTCTGGGTGTAGTTTGGAGGCATTCTTGCTGAGCTCGAGGGTTTTCTCATTGATAAGCTGGTCAACGCCCTACGGCTGACGGCTGGAGACACACACACACGTGAGCACAGCAGCCTGAGGGCGAGCGAACTCACGACGATGCTCCTCTGTGGTCTCTTGTCCAGTATCACTGATGTCAGGATGACATCCAGTGCATCTGCTATAATTCCAAGGAAGGCGTAAAACAGCCATTTTCGTGTTCCTTCAGATGTATCCTTGAATGAAATGCGTTAGAGCCATAGACACCCAACTTTGTAGTAGTCACGTCATATACCTGCCCCCCCTGGCGCTCGAGCTCGTTGTGGCACTTGCGCGGGACGTGATGGTAACCTGCGACGCGATGCGACGGATGTCAGACGGGTTCTGAAGTAAACACTGAGTGTGAAAATGTCGGAGTGTGAATTGCCACCTCGCATCAGCGCATCAGATACCCGTGATGTCCACCCACGTCCAGTAAGTTACCTCTTATTCTCTTCTCTCGAAGCCGCTGGTTTACGGCCTTCTGATGTCAATCAACGAAGCACTGTGCGTAGCCTCAGTTGGCCAGCTAATAATCAGTACTGACCTTTCCTTCCTAGTGATACCCTCGGCCTAGTGAATACCTAAATCCATGGTTCTTTCGATGAACTTCTTCGCCTCCTGGAAACAGCGATGTGAAGTGGAGCGAGCAAAGCGTCGAGCAAAAGCCAAATCTGATGAGATCGACAGTCAACTAGAGGAAGAGGCGAAACGTCGTAGGCAACATCATGACGTCCTGTTGATTAGTCCGTCCTTCCCTTTTCACATTTCGACTGCCGTACGTGCTAACTTGTGTTTGCTCGACAGGTGCCCCTGGATCCGAAGCAGAAGCGTTCGCTATTGTCAAGCATATGAAAATCGATCACGATGATTACACGTTGGAAGGACTCGCCGACTTGAGGCCGATCATCTGGAAAATCCTCCTGGAGAATTCGCGCAGTATCGTCCAGTCCTTACAGTGGTTAAGCCCCCAAAATGCTAATCGCGCAACCAAGGTATATTACTTTCCCCCATCATTTCGCTCTGTCTCTTATCATGGACGTGTGGGTGTCCCTCCTTCCAGGCTAACTGCGAATACATCATGAAGCATAGAAGCGACATCAACAACCCCGAGTTCTTGTTCCTTCCCAGATTCGCGCAGGTCGTTCAGGACCTATGGACCGATGAGATAATTCCCCTGTTGTTAGACCATCCGTCCGCTCTCCCCCTAGCGGATAACGCAGAGTAGTAAGTACTTTTCCCTCAGCTCTCGATAACCAAGGCACCATTACTGTGCATGACCACTTTATCCTTCTGCTGATCTCACGTAGCTTTTTCGCAGAGGCACAGAGAATTGCCGCAGAAGACTATGTCCCTTCAATACAGGACATCAGCCATGCCTCCGAGAAGGGGGTCATGGAGACCCACTTCAACGCCGATCAACTCTCGATTCGAATATCGCAGGTCTATGGTCAACAGGGTTGCTTCAAGAGATGGATCCACTTATTTGAGGGTGTCACGAGCATCATGTTCTGCGCCTCCCTCTCCGACTATGATGAACCTGGGGTTTCTCTCAGGAGCCGGCGGGTGAGTTGTCTCCCTTAATTGTCCTTTTGTTGCCCCTTGCCCCTGATATGCATGACCAAATATGGTAGACGCGATTGGTCGATTCCCTCATCTTTTTCGAAGTGGTAGTCAACTCTCCCTGGTTCAAGCAGACATCAATCATATTATTCTTGACTCGAATGGACGATTTCAGAGCTAAACTCCACAACGTATCCCCCAAAATTCCACTCATCTTTCCTTGTATATATCTTATTCATTTGCGACCGTCATTCTTTTTCTTCAGGTACCTCTGAACGATTACTTTCCGGAATATACGGGTGGCACGGACGCAGATGAGGGTGCCAGATGTATCCGGACTCGATTCCTGGAACTTAATCATTTCCCTCTACCAGTCTACTCTCAGTAAGCTTTCCTTTCCCTCATAGGTGCCTCGCCACAGTTTTTCTCACTCACTGCATCGATGACAGCATAGCCGATGTCTCCGACATGCCAGACATCCGGTTGTTGACGGCCGCAGTCAGGGAATCGGTCCTGCAAGATGCGCTCAGGGCGATAGACCTGTTGTGATTCTCCCCCATCCACCACGAGAGTCGTTTTTGTGGCCGCTCACGCTCTGCGGAAAACGTCTTTACACCAAGTGCTTCCGTCGGCGATGTCGCCTCCATAACACTTCGGCCCTACCTAGTCAAGTCACCTCATCGCCAATACTCGGCGGACTGCCCAAGGGTTGCGCCGCAGTCTTGGACGCTCATCTCGAAATTCTTTATCACTACCCTCATACCTCCTCTGCATGTATTCCCTAGTGTTGTATGTCACTGTATGCTATTTCTCTCATGTCACCGCCATCTTCTGTCTATTAGGAGTGGCGCCCCCCAAATTCCTTGTATCAATTGGTTTATTTTCTACGACCACATTACGATGATAGGGCTACATGTTTGCATGACTATTGTAGCACGTCTAACGACCCATTCATCTCCAAAGGACTGATGTTGCTATTCCAAAGTTTTGAACCAGTCGTTTGTTCACTTGTCCGCCAACTTACGGTCCTCATAACTAAGCTGTAACTAAGCGCGGGTCCGGTGGTGTCACGTGACTATCATGCGAAATTTTTACCCTTTGGTCATTTCCTTCTGCCGCCCAACTATGTTGGCCGGTCCTGCGGCTGTTCCCTGCATGATACTGGCTCTGATGACTGCTGAAGTGGCAGGCTAGCCAAGATTAGTTTATCTTTCACGCAATCCTTTGCTCATACCTGCTCCCTTCTCACACTTCAAAACTGCACATCACCGAAACACAGACTAGTATATACTAGTAGTACCCACCTGGACCACTAGTGACAACAATACTTGGCATAGCCTTCCCTTCTAGTGACCTTCCCCAGTGACTGCAAATATTGAACATTGCGACTTTTCCGATGAATATTCTCACATCCTGGGAACAACGGCGAGCAAGAAAGCGGGTCGAGCGGCGGGCAAAAGCCAGGTCTGAGGATATCGACCGTCAACTGATTGAGGAGTGGAAGCACCGCAAGCAACAGTGCGACATCTTGTTGATCGGTTCGTGCCCGTTTTTTTTCGTTTGGTCGTCGTACGGGCTGACAGTTGATTCGAAAGACCCTAGATCAGGAGCAGAATCATTCGCCGTTGTCAAGTGTATAAAACCCATCCTTGACGATTATTCCAACGAACGGCTGGTCGAGTATCGCCCGTTC
>QFFA01004766.1:0-14436 GCA_003316565.1 Russula foetens | reverse complement strand
CGGCACCGAGGTGCTAGGGCCAGCTGCAGGCACCGGTTGTTGTATCGTCTGCGGTGCACGGGGTGGCGGTCGTGGTGGGTGGGAGTGGGTGGGACCAGGCTGTGGAACGACGTCTGGAGGAGGCGGTGAAACAGCGCCCCAGAGTTCTAATGGAAGCGGATGGAGAGCATAAGATTGGCGGTCGAAAAGATAAGTCCATCATATGGATGAGACACACCATCATCACTGTCGGGATCTCGTCGAGGACCTGCGCCAGGAGCGGTTCGGTCCGACCTTGCTGAAGCGTTCGACCGTCTAGGGACTGTGGCGTTCCGCGCGCCTCGCGTAGATGGGCGCCCTCTTCTCCCGCCTCCTTCATTTCCACCAGGGGGAAGGCCACCGTTCCCACCATTCCCGCCACGAGGGCCACCACCTCGGCCGTTCCCCCCGCGAGGAGGACCAGCATTCCAGCCATTTCCGCCAGGTGGAGGGCCACCGCCACCGCCATTCCCACCAGGAGGCGGTCCGCCCTGCCCATTATTCCCACGTCCATCTTGTCTGGCAGCCCCTTCGATATGCCTTCGAACGCTCTGAGACGTGTCAGTCCCAGTCGACATTTCATGAAACTAAGATTCGTCATACCGAAATGACTTTGGCAAAGTTAGACCTTGCCCTGACATACATGTCCTTGTACTGTTCGACTGCTTCGACGATCATATCGTTCTTCGACTTGGTACCTTGACAAACTGCGACCATGTTGCGTTCTGTCTGGTAATGCCCTCAGCTCGTCAGTGTTGTTGATGTGTAATTTACCGTACCTCTCGCCTGAGTTGCGGCTTGCTCAGGCTCCTGTCGAACCCGATATCGTTGTAGCCATTTATAAGGCCTATTCCGAAGGTAGACGGGACCAAGTACTTTACCGAACCTTCCATGCGAGGGACGACATATTCGCGATTGATGATCGTGTCGATATGTTGAGCAATAGTTGCATCAGTTCCAATACCGTTTTTATCCATGATACCAACAAGATCTGCCTCCGTAAGAAGGGAAGGCTTGCTTGTGGTACCGTCCCGAAGTTCGCAGACTGAAGGAACAAACGTTGCTCCCTCTTCGAAATCTGGCAACTCCTTGTCACTCCACTTGTCGTACGGATAGACATCCAGATAGTTTCGTTCCAGGATAATGAGACCTGTAAAGCAATCAGGCTACAGGGTGATGGACAAAATATCTTGTCACGCGCCTTTCGCAAAAAAATCTTCGCCACCGTACACAATCTCAACGGTGGTCTCGAATCCAAGTGCATCCTTCGAGCAGCAAGCGAGAAACCTTCTGGTGATAAACTCATAGACACGTTTCTCGTCACCGACTAGATTCCCAGCATGGGCTGTCGGGTGTATGGGAGGGTGCGCTTGGTCATTATTCTTGCCCCTGCGGGGCTGGGAGAATCCACCGCCATCTTGAAGACTTAGGAAGCTCAGAAAAAGGCAGGAAAGCGCCAGCGCGGAACTCACTTAGAAGCAAAAGCACCCCAGGCTGGGTCGACAACTTGCTTGGCAATCAATGACGCGAAATCAAATTGTGGGTCATACTGGTCTGTTTCCGTTCTTGGATACGACAGGAACCCTTGCTGATAGAGATGCTCGGCAACCTTTCAATCACGGTTATTGAGGGCAGCAAAAGAGTAAGAAGGCTACTCACATCCAGGATCTTCTTCGGTGAAAGTTTGAGTAAACGGGAACCGCTCTTTTGTAGTTCCACGGTGGTAAGAGGGAGTGGCTTCCTAGCTCGCAACATTAGTGACAGCGGCTTAGATATGCATGTACTTACCATTTCTTCGTATTCTTCTTTGTAACCTTCGTTACGCGTGCCAGATTGTCCTCGAGCACTCCTTCATATAATGCATAGGCCACGGAAAAATCAAAAAGATGACCCCTGCTCCAGGTAAAAGGTGTTTCTTCCCTGCTTCTGGTCACGTCGTGACATAGAGCCAAGTAGATATACCAGAATTTCTCCGGCCTGTAAGCCTGAACTTGGTCAAAACGCGACACAACGAAACCCAGTGTAGGAAATTGACAAGGACCTGGGGGAGCTCGTTTGGATGAGTCGAAAAAAAATGCTGGGTAACGCTCACCATAAGAAACTACCCCAGTGATCTGCTGAAAGAGAGGTTGCAACGTGCGTGTCTGCATTCGGGTAAATGCGGCGCCAATACGAAGGTCCAAAATGATGCGGGCCTCAACCGCCAATGCTTGGGAATAGTCCAACTCAACTGGATGCTGGGCAGCATGATGTATCTGCCTATCTGTATCATTGACACGCCTGGGAACCTTGGAGGCGAGAAGAGGACGTACTGAGCGATGATAGCACTAAAACGCGCACGTTTCACTACAATATCCCGGTTTGCCTTGCGGCATATTTTCACGATCTCTGATCCGATATTTTCTCCTTCTCTGTCGCAGTCCGTCCAGATCATGAGTTGATGAGCTTTTCGTGCCTCGGATGACAAGTTGTCGACAATAGCCTTTTTATCAGGGGCAACTTGCACTTCAATAGGTGCATCGAAGAGTTCAAAAGGGTCACAAGACTGCCATTTACGGTGGGTATCAGGAAAGTCGTGTTGCAATATATGTCCCACAACACATGTGACTGTGAAGCTTGCTCTGTATTGAGGATAATCGAAGTCATAGTTCTTGACGATATTACTCCGTGTGCCCCGCTAATGTCATAAGATGGACACTGGAGTTGGCAGAATGTGAAACTCACAGTTCGAAATTGACCCCCGGAAAGGATGCCTGTGATGGACTTGGAGATAGAGGGTTTCTCCGCCACGCAAAGGACAATCATTGCCCCTGCCATGAGTGGGGGAGATCAGCGCATCCAATCACCAGGGAAATGAGGGGGACAAACCTCAAGCTATGCCTCCTCAGTCGCAGTACCCTAGTGTACTATGCCACGATAGTGGCCAGTGGTATAGACTCTGTGGTTGGATACAGAGTATTATTGCCTGATATGATATTAAAAAAGCCGAGAGCGCTGAGACGTGCACGGCAGTGATGGTCATGGAATTACCGTGTTTTCACGCGGGACGCGTTGCGTTGATGATCCTCGCGCAAGTCACGTGTTACGTGTCCCTGAGCACCGAGATAATTTATTGCTCCTCACTGCAGCGCAGCCCAAGTCAAGCCCATACACATGGAACTAAACGATTGGAACTCACCAACTACGAAACTCCTTACCCTTCTCAATGTTTCTTCCGTCAAGTCTCTGAAGCGAAAATTCTTGGATCAGCAGAGTTCACCTTCTCGTAAGCTTAACAAACGTCGCGTCCCAGATAGCGTTTCCCCGAGTCCTGTTGTCGAAGCGAATGGCGACAAAGAAATCATTGAGCTTGGGGAAGGTGGAGCGGGTCGGGACAAAAATCATGGCGATGTGAGTACCAATGAGGCCGCAAACTTGTCGGACACGGAAGGTGTGGTATATCTTTGGTTCAACTGAAGGAAGTGTTTGTCTGACTATACGATGAGGAAGAGCCTACGTATGAGCAACATTTTGGGGCCGCACCATCTCTTCTCAATCAGTCTGTGATTGAGTCGGTGAACAAACACATCTGGTCGACATCTAATTCGTCGTTCCCAAAATTCGGCTCCGTAGCCATATCGAAAGTATCAGGGACAACCAGCCCTGACAAGATGAAGGCTGGTTCGTCGCAGGTATGTGAAATTCGTGTGAGTTACCTTTCTCTTAGGTCTGATCGTCTATAGATTTCACAGCGACAGCGAGTACCGTTTCTGAGGCGACAGGCAAGTTTGTCACCAGGTAAGGTACTTCTCCCCGTGAACAATCTTATACTGAGCGTTTCGTTTGGCTGGCATAGACTTGCGCCAACTTCAGGACGAGGTTCTTTCCGTATTGGCTAGTCATCGTGACCTTTACCATACGCATACATCACAAGGCACTGCTCCTGTCATCCGAGATTCCATTTCTCTGCACATCCTAGACCATGTCACCAAGTGCGTCCTGCCATTATCACAGGTCACATATTCACATCCACGTGCAGAAAGCGACGACGTGTTCTTAAGAATAATGAACGGCTGGCGCACGCCGTCAAAGCTGGTACGCAAGCACCGGAGGATGTTCAAGATCAAGGATTCACCAGGCCATCTGTCCTCGTCCTGCTCCCGTTCCGTTCCTCTGCCGTTAGGTGGTTAGAATCTATGATTACCCATATGCCCCCTCCATCGTTCCAAATAGAAAATATGACACGTTTCAGAACGGAGTTTGGGCTCCCAGAGGGCGTCGTAGACAAATTTGCTTCTGCGGAACCTGACGCATATCCCCGCGACCACGTCGAAACATTTGAAGGAAATCCAGACGACAACTTTCGACTAGGCCTGAAGCTGACGAAGAAGAGCGTTCGCCTGTTCACCGAGTTTTACGGATCGGACGTCATCATAGCAAGCCCATTGGGCTTGCGGATGTCCATTGAGAAAGAAAAGTATGCCGCCCTCCGACGATCACTTGCCTACATTGCTGACCCAGACTCGGTCAGGAATTTTGACTTTCTGTCCTCCATAGAGATACTCGTTACCGACCAGGTTGACTGTCTGACAATGCAGAATTGGGAGCACACACAGGTACGTGTCTTGGCGGGCGGATACCACACTCGTGACGAATGCACCATCAGTTTGTTTTTTCCCACCTCAACCAGCTCCCAAAAGAGTCGCGCGATACGGATTTTTCTCGTATCAAGCCCTGGTACCTAGATGGGCAGTACGTATTCCAATGTTGGTCGCGTCATAGGGACTAATTCTCTGCAGCGCTGCCTACCTTCGGCAGACAGTTTTGCTGTCTGCGCATGAGACTCCAGAGATCCGCAGCATCTACGACCAGTCTCTCAAGAACTTGGAGGGCAAAGTGCGTACGTCTCGGCGCTGGGCCCCAGTGCAAATACCCGAGGGTCTCGATCAGGTGAATAGGTCGTTCCCCGTTCTCACAGCCATCAGTTAGCTTACCTCGATGCACAGAACTTTGTTCAGTTCGATTGCTCCAGCGCCAAGGACGAAATCGAAAAGCGGTTTTCACACTTCGCGAACCAGCTTCTCCCAACTGTGCTAAGGTCAGCTGTCCAGAGTGCCAACACGGTCATCTTCGTGCCTTCATCTCTGGACTTTATTCGGATCCAAAACCACTTTCGGAAGCAGCAGTTATCGTTTGTAGTGCTATCCGAGTAAGTAAGCTTTCGGCCGAGAGCAAAATATCTCGGTCTCAATCAACCACAGGTACTCATCAAATCAAGACATCTCACGAGCCAGAGAAGCTTTCTTCTCTGGAAAGAAATCTTTCCTGATCATCACGGAACGATTCCACTTCTATCGAAGGTCTGCTACTGAGATAAGGATTCTCAGACCTTGGAACTAATCCACCGCGGGCAGGTACAAAATCAGAGGCATTCGAAACCTCATCTTTTATGGTCCACCGGATCACGCCGTATTTTATTCAGAGTTTTTAACCTATCCCTTCTTGGACGACGGCGTCGAACCATCAGATGTGACATGCCGCGTGTTGTATTCGCGGTATGATTGGTTCAGAATGGAGCGGATAGCAGGTACCAAGGGTGCGAGTCAGTTGATAAAAAGTAGCGGCCTGTAGGGCGGTTCGTACCACCTCGCATTAGTTTTGGGCGCAGCTCTGAATAACAGGCACCGCGCCGTGGAACATGAGGATGACGGCATGGGTACACACACCCAGGGTGACTGCTTCAGGAAGATTCGTCCCTACAGAGAGCTTATCACACGCTAGAAGCAAACGACGATGAAAAATGACATACCTCCGTTTGCTGTTCTGCACTCGAATGAACAGCCAGTCGACAATGGCACGAACGCCAGTTCTAACATTGAACGTCAGTCTCGCTGGCCGCAGGCTGACTTGAAGGGAGCACAGAATGTTCTCTCACCCTTCCATCGCGGACAGACCCATAACGTCCAGACTGGCGATGCGCTCCCGCCTCTCCGCGCTATCCATCTCGCTGCCCTGTCTCCGCCGCGCGCTCTCGATCTTGTGCTGGTACCACTCCTCGTAATCGTGCCGGATTTCCGCAACAGAAAGCGATTCGGGGCGGTCCTGCTTGTTCGCCAGCAGGAGGAGCGGGACGCCGAGGATCTGCGGGGCGGAGAGGACTGTATCTAGCAGTCCATCGGAGTTGCAGTTTTCAGTCCTTCAGCTGGTCGCCATCGAAGGTGATGGGGGGAGGGAGGGAACGTACCGAAGACTTCCCAGCCCTCGCTGAGACGTTCGTGGTCGTCCGCATCGACGACGTAGACGACTGCGTGGCAGTCGCCGTAGTACTTTGGCCAAATAGATCGAATACCGCGTTGGCCTCCGAGATCCCAGAATTGGAGCACGGCTGAGGGTAGGGATATCTTCCCGGCTGTATTGATAAAGAGGGATAAAAGCGTGTGTATGTGTGACGTTTAATGAAGAGGTTGCGAGATAGGAACGCGAGTGGAGTGGTGCGCACTGTTCTGGCCCACCGTCGGGACAATCTTGTCTGGTGGTAAGCCTGGCGTGTCGTTGTACAGGGTCTTGATCTTCTCGAGGAGCGTCTGTGAAGCCGAAAGGGAGTGAGAGGAGAGTCAATCTGTTTGTTACTGTCCAGCAGCGTGGACGTGTGCGCACCGTCTTGCCCGCACCGTCGAGGCCAATAATAATGACGGAAAATTCGTCCTTCCTGTGATGTATAGCATGAGAACATTGATTTACGCGGTCGGGAAAGGCGTAAACATGCTGCAGACCTTGTCAGGTATTCATGGAGACCCTTGAGCAGATGGTACATTATCGCATTTGTTGGACTGAACTGACAAGCCGCCGCACTGCTGCCGCCGACGCGACTGCGCTTACTTTGTGGTGAGGGTTGGGCTGCGTTACGAGTAACTCACTGTACTCTACACACTCATGGGCTACTTCTTCCTCTATTATGCCCTCGGGCTCCCAACTTTTCTCTTCACAATCATTGCCCTATACCTTCTCTTCACAGGTACGAAACATGTCCCTCGCTCACCTCTCATCTTACAAATTGAAAAATGACACCGCGTTCGCTCACGCCGTATTTTCGCTTTCCCCCCTTTTACTGCTTGCTCTCGGCACTGCACAGGCTCTGGAGAAGCGTTCAACGTCGGCAGATACCTCGAAGAGTCAAGTCCGTACCTGTGGGCGTCGACGGGTATCGGTCTCTGCATAGGATTAAGCGTCCTCGGGGCAGGATGGTGCGAGAACGACCACCAACCGGTCTTGCGTCACGCGTTTTGCTTTCGCTGATCGCATACTCTCATTCCAGGGGCATCTTCGTCACTGGCGCATCCATCCTCGGCGGTGGTGTCAGGGCCCCCCGCATACGGACCAAGAATCTCATCAGGTCTGCACAGACGCCTGCCTCATCCCCGAGATCACCGGTTCACTGAAATGCCCCCGCATGTAGCATCATATTCTGCGAAGTTGTGGCGATCTATGGCGTTGTACGTTGGTCTCCACCCTCTCACCGGCTTTCTCGTCTTGGCATCACTCATTGTCTCATAGATAATCGGGATCGTGTACTCCTCAAAGCTTGCGCCCATCGCTGAGAACCTGCTTTATACAAGGGAGAACCATTTCACCGGTTCGTATCTACATTATCTCCTCCGAGCCCACGCAATCCATGCCAACGCGAACAACCCCCGTGTCAGGCTATGCGCTCTTCTGGGGCGGCTTGACTGTGGGCGTCTGTAATTTGCTCTGTGGTATCTCCGTGGGCATCACCGGCTCGACGGCAGCTTTGTCTGACGCCGCGGACCCTGCATTGTTCGTGAAGATCCTCATCGTGGAGGTGTTTGGCAGCATTTTAGGTCTGTTCGGTCTCATTGGTGGGTTTTTCCCTTCCCTTCCCCTTCATTTTGATTGATGTCGGGTTGGCATGCAGTGGGGCTGCTCATGATCAGCAAGGCCACGGAGTTCACGGCTGCTGTTACTCCCAATGGGGCGGCGGTACAACTACCGTTCATGTCGCACTGATCCTGAGCATACCTTAATCCCACATTTTAATTTCGACGCGTAGTACTGTAACCAGATCTTGGACCTTCTTTCTCATCACGCATCGGATAGGGCTGTGTCGGATCTTGGATGAGTCGAAAATGCATACAATACTATAGCCGGTTCTCCATCCATCGTCAGACGGTTCTGTTACACTAAAGGAGGTTTCGCCGAAAAATACCGTCGTCTCATGCCTTGCCACCGGTAGTATTACCTATCTGAACTGTCCCTCCTCGAATGGATTCTCGACATACTCTAGCTCTTCCTCGTCATCGTCGTGCGCGCGGCTGGGCTGTGACTCAGTATTCACCAGCGATACGGGTCGCTTGGGAAGTAGACCGATCTTGTCTGTGACATAAGATGAGCGTCAGCGAAACAGCAACCAGCGCAAACCGAGATGAGAACAGCCGAACCGGGGTCAATATTATTCGATACCGGGCGCCCGCTATTGGTTGTAGGAGGGGGTGGAACACCAAACGGGTCCTCGTCAGACGACGAGGGCGGTACTGATGAGTTCACACCGCGATTATCTCCACTCGAAGGAATGTTCTGAACCTGCGGAGGAGTGCTCTGAACCGGTCTGGGTGCGTAATACGCCTGTTGCGCGTGTCGGTCTAGCACAGGCGAAGAGGGCTGAGCAGCGTAACCAAAGTCTGTGCCTGTGCCAGCGCCTGCACCAGAGGAAGAGTGGTTGGGGGCATTCCTGTAAGATGCAAGAAGTGAGTAAATGATATGAATGTGTGAAAGCAACGGAAATGTTGCGGGCCATCTTGGTCCGCGGAGGCATGATGCAGATTGCAGGGCCATGTGTTGCCAAGAAAAGAGGGTGGAGGAGAAAAATCGGGTGAAGATCTTCGCATACCTCGTATGTTCGAATTCTTGGACCTTGGCTTTCACTTTTGATACAAGGGAGCTGAACGTGCGCTTGCCAGCTACAAAGGGAGCGGAGGTATTACGGTAAGCGAGTGTGGAGTGTGTGCAAAGGAGTAGCGGGTGATTCCCGAAGCCACAAGTGATGGCGGTTGAACGAGGGCGTTGACTACCGTAGGTAGCAACCAGGGGGAAAGAAGGAAAGAAGGAAGGAAAGGTGTCGGGTCGCGGGTGGAGAGGTTTGAGGGATGAAACAAAAAAAAACGAAACGAAACGAAGATACGTTACATTCAGCGAGTTTACTAAACTGCTCCTGCACTTCTGACATCGTGTCCCTGTCCCTGTCGCGTTGCGGGGGTTGCTGCGCAGCGCCATCTCCATATGTGCCACCGTTTGGCTGCTGCTGCGGCACGGGCGCATGTGTACGTTGCGCATAAGGAAATTGATGATTCTGTTGCTGCTGCTGCCTACGCGCGATTTGATCGCGGGCATACTGTTGCTCGTCCTCGAGCAGGAGCTGACGCGCGAACTCCTCGTCTAGCTGCGTTTGTTCGACCTAGGAGGGGCGTGTGCGTCGGGGAGGGGGTAAGCGGTGGTATGGTACAGTGAGGTAAGATGAGTGGCGCGCAATGTTTGATGCGAGATGTCGTCGGTTAGAAAGAGAATAATAAGACATGACAAAAGTGTGTAGGAGGACGTAAACGTACTACGGACGGTTCGCGAGCTGTTGTTTGGTGAGTCGGGACGTGATTGGGATCGCTCATGGCGAGTAGAGCATCGACTGCGCGATCCTGGTCGCCCCCTACCGAGTCGACGACGGTGTACCTACATCACAAAGATGAGCAGGGGAGGAGGACGCGTTTGTTGGCATGATAATGCACAAAAAACAAGATGAAATGATATCAAGGCTCACAGGAGGGCAGCATCGTAATCAGGAAAGATCGCGTGCAGCGAAGCAATCTTAGGATCCGAAAACTCGTCGACCGCCGTGCGTTCTGAAAGTGATGGAGTAGGAGCAGTGCTGGTAATGGGGGTAGTATCGGTAGCAGAAGTGGCTGTAGCATCCGTCCTTTCCTCTGCCTGCTGCTGCTGGCTCTGAGGAACGGGCGTTGATTGTATCGAGACTTGTGGACGTGGACTTTGAGAGGGGGCGGTAGTAGCCTCAGAACGGACTGTGTCATCAGTAGCAGCGCTGGAAGCTACCAAGACCACGTCGTCTGGGCTATCTGGCTCTAAAGTCGGGTCGTCGTCGACCTTGTAGCCAGGCAAATGTGGATCATCGGACATTGTTTGTGGAGATTACAGAGGGAAGAGGTAACGACTACATTAAGCAAGCCCAGGCCTGTGCCTCTTGGCACTGCTCCGCAGCCGCATATACACAGATGGCCACAGAAACGGGCGGTCACCCAGTCTACAGTCGCTTCATTGCCCTACCACCATCCGCATTCGTCCCATCCGCCTTGCGTTTCCTACTTTCGCTCGCAGACGCGCTCGGGTTACCTTCAAGCCGGCAAGTCACCGCCTGCAGGAGGCCGTGCAAGATACGCTTTTCGCCCAGTCGCACTACCACCGCATTCATCAAATTCAATGGGAGGACCTTCTCCTTTTCCGTTCCGAGTAAAGTTTCGTCATGCTGCAAAATACGGCATGTGAATAGAAATTTCTGATAAGATAATCTCCGGTGAACCTGCCTCAATAGCTGTCGGATACTCTCCCAAACGTCTTCTCACGACGTCAGCAACCACGGTCAATACGGCATCATTGACCTTAGGTTTTGGCAGCTTGGACTTGCTCTTGGCTTTTTCCCATTCTGGCACTGACATCATCAAAAGGCGCACAAAAGATGTCATCTCCTCCGGTATTTCATTCGAAAAGTCGACCACGAAGACGCTGCAAAGCAAGATCAGAGCCGTCAAGGATGACACGTAGAGAGGGTCATGCACTCGTCACCACCCTCTTCCAACCACCAATCCACGCGTTCTGAGCTCCGCGGGGTCGCGTGCTCGGGAAATCTTTGTTCAACGCTTGACATAACAAGATCCGCGCGAATTTCAACAACGTCCGCAGGGTTCCCGAGCCTGCCATCAGCGAGTGGAACCTGATCGACGTGCCCATAGCGGCGAAGCAAGTCCGAGTTGGGAGGGTCACCATACGTGTTCCACTGCTTACACGTAAGCAAAAGCAATGGGGGTTGTTATGTTAGAGGGGACCCACAATTTGTCCACCCCGACAAATAGATTTGGTCATGGCCATTCGGAGATCGTTTTCCTCGTAGAAGAGCTTAGCCTGGGCGATCAATTATCACTGAATCCCTCAAGCCCTCAAAGATCTGTTGATACCCACGTTTTCGCACCCATACCGCGCGTTCAGCATATCAGCGAGGGGGACCATAGCCACATCCGCAGTGTCGTCATCATCCTCATTATCGTCATCGTCTATTATCCCATCCGAGTCATTATTATCGGGTGAATTTGGCGAAAGTTCATCTACGCTCATCTCCGGGTCTTCCTGGGCCGGAGTTTGGCGCGAGTCAGTGCTAGCGGCAGACATTGCCTCGACTTGGAAGCTTCTGGAGAGGATGCAGCTTCCCATGACATGATACATTCCTAAAGAAAAAAGGGTATTAGGGTACTCTCCAAACAAGTCTGTCCTGCCCTAGAACAAGCAAACGATTTTGAGACTCGAGTTGCTCGCCAACGGGAGTGCGCACATTGAGTAAAGGCACCACTTTGTCAAGATAGTCATTTTCGGCTTGTTGTTTTCCGATCTTGTCTACAGTATATAGCGTCAGTACGTACCCCGAGGCGGGTTACTTAAACTAGGCGACCGGCCTAGGACGGCTGTGCCTCTCAGCTGCTCAAGATCTTCGGAGCTCCAAAACATAGGTGTGTCGAACGCGATCGGTAGTGACGCTTTGACCATCGGGTTAATGGGTTGGCACAAGAGATCGGTGGAATGCGTACGTCCATACCGAGGTAGGTGGACCATTTTGAGGAGGCTTGAGCTGCCTCCCACATCATGCAAAGGATGAGACCGGCCCAACCGATGTGGAGGCCATGTTTCTTCCAGTCAGATTCGCCAACCAGAGACGGGAGAGAGGAGGTGCGGGCCGAGAGAGTGAGATGTCGGGGTAAAGTGAACAGTGTGTCACCTTGCTGCAGGATGACAACGGGTTGAGTTCACCGTTTATTCAGCAGACAGAAGCGAACGATTAAAAAAAAAAAAGATGGTGTTGATGATGATGAAGATGATGAAGATGATGGCTAGAAGGTTGTACCTGGAGATCGCGAAGGGCAAATGCACCCCAGCCGAGGCCCTCAATCTGCGCAAACGTCAGAGCAGAGCGGTCGATTGTTCCGCTGTTCGCGGTGAACCAGGCGAGCAAGTCCGAGAGCGAGACTGAGTCTGAGTGCAGCATGTGTGTGGATGAGAGCGAGAGCCAAACGTCTGGTTGGGTCGGACGCGTGTGAACCACGATGTCCCCTCTCACTCTCACTCACTCCCTCACCGTCCCTCGAGCGATTCGCAATCACAACGCCACCTTGACCGACCTCTATTTTCAACACAGGGAAACAGTCCAGCATCTTCAGACCGCGTTGCTCACACAGATCCTCCCCAACGTGGTCGACGAACTCGGTCTGAGCAATGCCGCACGCGACTGGGCTCAAGAGTGGCTCCAAGACGACCGTACGTCCCCTTTCTTTCTCGGCTCAGCGTTCAGCCTTGCGTTTCCTAATCCACTTTTTTTCATCCCCAAAAATCAATAATAATATCAATAGTGTCTATATTCCGCACCCTCAAGGTGAGAGTGCGATCACTCGCTGAATTCACTTGTTTTGGGCGGCAATTGAAGTGGATACTACCCTCTTTCCTCTAGAGGCACAAGTTTACAAAGGCGTTTGCCCTAGAGTCACTCAGGACGATCCTCACCTGGCGCCTGACCCACCTGAAATGCCAAGATCTGACCGCGTTTCCGCCATCTCCGCTCCATATCCTCCCGCCGCCTGCGTCCGATATTCTTAGGCGGCCCATATTGGTCCTGAGGCTGGCCAAACTCGCCACTTTGCAACGAGATCCCCGAGAACACATCTTGCGCTCTGTCGAAGGGCTCCGTCTCAATCTTCACAATATCAACTCTGCGGAAAGTGCCAGGGGTGATGATGACCCTGTGCTTCAATACGTATTGCTTGTTGATATGGAGGATGCATCAATGAGTAATTTTGTGCGCCTCCCGTCCGGAACCCGGATTTAATGTCCGAATATTCCCCCTCTGATTTGAACCACTATGATAGAACCTCGACCTGCTGACTTGGTACAAAAATGAAGTTGCACCTCGTTACCCTGGGCTATTCGGGACAGGTCTGCCCGCTTCTCATCGACAAGATGTTATCTCACTCCTAACGCCACATCACCTCGCCTTTTTAGTCTTTGTCATCAACTACTCGTGGACGCAATCCGGCATCTGGAGCGTCATCAGGTTCGTATTCTTGTGGTTCTAGGCTGCTAACGCTCACACGCACCCCTGAATCCCTTTTCCTGACCAGACTTGCCCTCCCCGAGTCAGTTCATTATAGGATCTTCTTTCCTTCAAGGGAAGCCCTACACGAGTGCATCAGTCCTTCGAGCCTCCCACAAGGTAAGGCTCTATAGCCTCCGAATAGAGACGTTTCGATTTATCTCCTTTCAGAGTATGGGGGCCTTCTCCCTCTTCTTCCGGAGATCCCCAATCTCTTGGACGCCGCGCGGCACACAACTCCAACGGCTTCGCCCTCATCACCACTTTCATCGCTGGAAGAGGACGGCGGCGCATCACCCACACACATTCCAGAGGAGAGCAGTGCTAAGCATGCGAGTCACCGCAAGATCGCATCGTTCGCACAAATCTCTCCGCGATCGCATTTCAATCCTTTCTACGGCTACCCAATCGGTCCCTCGCCCTACTTGCGGACGCCTGCTGCATTACCTTACTTACGCCACGGCCGTCGGCGGAAGCGTGACCTGATTCGCACTCTCGCGATATTATGGTGGGAAAAATGGAGATCGAGGGTTCCGTGGTCCTTTTTTCTCCTTTTCTCCTTCTTTTGTGCGCAGTGGTGGTGGCGCCAACGAAGGAGGAGCGTGTTTTTCATTCGGGGTGGGCCGAAGAATTAAGCGATGTCATGATACACGCAGGGGAGGGACAAATTCTTTGATGACCATTACGACACGCGGCCACCACGCCCACAGCCGTGAAACGGAAAACTTGCAGTCCGAGCCCATCGAGACAATGTAATTCAAAGGCGCCCGCGAACTTTGCTCGGAACACCTTGTGACCAGGGTCGCCCTCCCCCGGTGGCATAATAGGGTTAGCAGGCGTCTCTCTCTCTAGACGTTTACGTGTAGCCGTTGTAGGAAAAAAAAAAGGTCGTCATCGGTCGTGAAGATACACAGTCCGTATATGTAAAGCTACAAAAAATACTCTGGGAGCTTTAGCGGGAAAAAAGTGGAGTTAGGTTTCGCCATCTATAATAGAGCCGAGTCAGGGTT
>QFFA01004763.1:0-11141 GCA_003316565.1 Russula foetens | reverse complement strand
CAATAGACGCCTAAAGCTGCTGTCGATGAGAATAAACCACACCGGGATGAGTTGAGACGTTTCTATGATGGTCTGTACGGGGTGAATGAGTTGTTGTGAAAAGAAAAAGACGGCGGCGAGCGACCATGCTTCCTCGGGCCGGGCGGGGCCGAGTCCACCGGTTGGGCCGAGCTGCATTTGAGCTGAGCTGAGCCGACAACTTCATTCCTGACTAAAGGTCAGTTACTGTTGACCTTTTGCCCAGGCGTCAGTAAACATACATTTGAAGTAGCTCGGGACGGAGGAGTCGTGGGCCAGGGTATGTAGGGTATGACCAGAGCTGATGATAGCATTTGACTGACTCGATTCTGATTCTTGTCCAGCCATGTTGTCTTGGCAAGGGACACAGCATCCTAAAATCAAAGACTATTCAACCAGAGATCTCCCGAGTTGGTTCCCCTTCAGGATCGTAAAACCTCTCTCCAAGGCAGCACACCCCTGTGACATCTTGTGGTGGCAAAGCACGCTTATACTTTGCGCCCATTTAGGGCCTCTTGCGGCATCACCTTGAGCATGCCTTGTCCTCTGTTGATGGCCCTGTTTTGGGCCTGCGCCAAGCCTTTCCATCCACCCTGAGCTCCAATGCCTCGGACTACTTTGCGGTTGTGACACCCTCAGTCGTGCCAACACGATGCTAGTGGTGTTCTTGGTGGGGATGGTGCAGCATTTGCGAGCAGTGTTGTATAAAGCACTGCACCAAGATGATTTCTTACATCTCTTTGGCGGAACAGACACTGAGTGTATGTCCCTTTTGTTGTCCTCTTTTCACATTATGATTTTATAGACACTGCAAAAGATCTCCGAGTTCCCTAGCTCTATCGTCTGTGAGAACGGCCTTGCTGCGTTATTCATTTACTTCGGCCTCTTTTCGATCGTTGCGTACCTCCCTGCAGGCGGCCTCGAACTGCTGTCGAAATGTACCCCCTGAACACGTTCAGATGGCTCATCATCAGCAATTGTCTGAGCTACTCAGATCAACGCCTCGCCGAGTTTGTGTGCCTCTTCATTATTCGCGTCATCGACTCGTAATATCGACCGTCTCCAGAGAATCCTAAGATCCTCACTACAGCCGTCAGCATTTTTACAACCTGTGGGTGCCTCACCTTTGCCTTTGATGCCGCAAACACCTTCATGCAGCTGCCGCGCGCTCAGGCCATGTCTGCACGCGCCAGCGCCAACATCACGATCGTGTTCAAGTTACTAGAGGCAGGATTGTTGACACGCTGTACCAGATCTTGACCGGTGTTCTCCGGTCGACCCTCCTCGAACGTGACGAACCTTGGACCAGGACGAGGAAGCCTTGAGCCCCATTGCTGAGCTCCTCCCACTCCTGCCGAAAGGTATGCCGTACCGCAGCATCCCGGCCCGTGTCTTTTGTGCTTAAGGTGGCGTATATGGTCACAAGGCATACACAGAGAAGTCTCTTGGGAGAATGATCAAGGCCATGGCAAAAGCCGAACGCGCTGTAGCCCTCCATACTCAACAACCGCAGGTGGACGCGCAGCGACGTTATATTGGTGGCGACTTGGATCACCCTATTCTCGTCAAGGGAATTGATTTTACACACCTCGAACTAAACAAAGCCCGTCTCGCATCTACTTCGCCAAAACGAGACAATGACGCTCTCAAAGAAGTATTCGCGCAGACCACCTCCACCTCGTTTGCCCCCACCTTAAAGAAACGCTCGCGCGCAGATATCATCAAGGAGTTGAAGGAAAAACATGCTAGTGAAGATGGGGACAGTCAGATGAGGAGTATACCGCTGAAAATCGGGTCAATACTTCAAGTTTCGCCCGATTGGATTCAAGCCAGTCAAAAGAAGGGAAAGGAGGGCGTCAAGCCGAAGAGTCATATGCCGTGGATGCTGGAGGGTAGGCTAGTTGAGCACCCGTCCTGCGCCAGTGGAGCACGCCGTGTCTACATCCGCATCGCACTAACTGATTCAACCGGAGCCTGACGAAGAAGGTGACTTTACACATATTTGCAGAGGCCGGTGAATATAAGGGTATGGAATATGGGTCTGGTGACGATAGTGACAACGGAAAGGGCCATGAAGGGCCTCGCCCAGGGCCCCCGGTTGCGTCGGCCGAGGACGTGTCAACACCACCACGCGAGGCTAGTTCGACGACGATGTAGGAGAACCAGGGCCAGAAGCATCGCCACCATTACCGCCTCCCGCCGACTGACCGCGCCTGTTCCAGAGGCTGGCATTGAAGCCGAGGAAGAACTGCCGGCACCTGTGCCGCTGAACTCGTCCGCCATGCCTTCAATTCGTGATTTTTTGGCGATGGACGAAGCGGTGGAGAAGTAGGAGAAACAGAAAGCGAGAAAAGATAAGTGGAAGGGCAAGAACAAAGGAAGCTGATGCCCTCTTCAGTTCGTCTCGACCTTCTTTGACGATAGTGTATTTGATTCCCCCCCTACTAGTATAGACCATCATGAGGCAACACTGGATGGCGCCTGTGTCATGCGATGGCCGGAATAAACAGCTGACGATATCATTGTAATGTCCTTGTGGCGATACACCAGCCCTCTGCTAAGAAACAGCCGATCTGATCGGGGTAATTGCCACCTCATGGCAGTGATTCCTCTAGAGCACACCGGGAACACATTGGAATGCAGCCATGGAGATAAACGAGCTGAAAGAAAACCATCGGAATCCACGTAACACGAATGAGGGAGGGGAATCATGGTATTAATACCTTACATTCCGTTTGCCCTCCTTTTCAGCGCGTCGATAATCAGTTCCGGGTCCATGCATTATCGGATTCGTTACCGTGGGACATCTCGACGATGTCCTCCATTTGCGGAATCGGAACGGGAAGTCAGATGATCAAGGACAAGTCTCGATGTCAGTCAGCCCCTGCATGAGATTTAGGACGTATCACATATCACATGACAATGGCATGTAATCTGGACACTCACAGCACATCTGACATGCTAAACACCGTGGCTTCTACCGAAAGTCTGGGCATGTGAATTAGACCCTGCAGAAGCGCATTGTCGTTGGGCGCTGAGACACTAAGAAACATGATGGTTTGCCGAAAAGTAAATCAGAAAAACTATCACAAAAGGCGCCAATCTGATCACAAAGCTGGACAAGGAGTGACGAAAGGAATGTATGGCGGCGCTGGTTGATGCTATAAGCTCTTGCAAGGCTGAGAGAAACACGACGGACCATAGAACAGCCTCTGCCATCACCATCGCAGCGAATATCACCAGCATCGGCGAAATCGAGGGGGCCACCAGTTTCCATGAATACACAAAAGGGAAAGTCGTAGATTTCCACTCCCCCAAAGTGTTTCCTTCACCCTTCAGGAAACTATGTATGGATTTCTCATGTACATAAATGTTGTGGTTGAGTGGTTCCGGAGAGGGTGGCAATATGGCATGTCTTGCTGGAATTTCGTATCGGGGACAGAGTCTCTAGAAGATCAAGGAAGGACAGACGACTCGCTGCGCCGTTTCTATTGACTGGGTGTGAGTGTATGCGGATTGAAAGCGGAGATGGCGGACCGGATGGAAAACGAACGCGAGAGCCGGGCTGGTCGAGTGGTCGAGTTGGTCGAGTGCGAGTGTAACCGCGTCGCGTACTTGTAGACAAGCTTTTGTCCTCAAGCTGGTCAAAACCGCCGACACTGTTCACCTATCGGCAGTGCTCTTTGTCGAGTGCCCATCGTGTCGTGTCAGTG
Source organism: Russula foetens (assembly GCA_003316565.1). Taxonomy (NCBI): domain Eukaryota; kingdom Fungi; phylum Basidiomycota; class Agaricomycetes; order Russulales; family Russulaceae; genus Russula; species Russula foetens. The sequence goes on along the minus strand of QFFA01004763.1, from coordinate 7,410 downwards.
TCAGTGTCGTGCTTTGTTTGGGTTTTGTCGCTTTATACCCCCTTCGGTTCGGTTGACCATCAACCACCCCCACACAGTTTATCACTCGGCGGATCCTCCCTTTCTCTCTTCACAATCCCTCTTTACTTTTTTCTCTTTCTAATACCACCATCAAGTCTCTTTCTTTTCCCTTCTTATTATGACATCCCTCAGTGTTTCAATTTCAAGTGCTTCTAGTGTACATTCCGCGTCACCACTTAGTTTCCACACCGCCAGTTCTCCTCCCTCCCCCTCACCGTTAACCGCCTCTTCCGCCTCTTCGTCGCAAATCTCCTTCAACCAAGCTGATGAAGGTTAGTTTACTCTCCCAAAGTACCCTCACGGACGCGCCATCAGCCGGCTGATCTGCCTCAGAGAATATCACAATCACAGCCGGTCTTGTATTGTCAGAATCCAATGGAAATGGGAAGAGACACGAGTGAGTTTGTATCCAATCCGTCTTGTGTCAGTCCGTGATAAGCCTTCCGCGAAGTGACTTGCAACTACTTGCGATCTCAACCCGCATGACCGAACTCTTCTACAGCATCTCCGATATACAGACGCGTATCTTTGGCACGTCCACCTCCCTTTGACCGCGGTTGCACCACTCTAATAATTGTGTGTTATGTGATCAGAGATCCAAGAACTACGACATAAGTCTCAGTCTTCGAGTGACCTTGCTGCGGCCACTGGCGTCGTTGACCAAGCTCTCATGGCCCTCGACGAGCGCCTCGAATCTGTCGCGCGCGGCGTCAAGACACTCAATGACTCGCTCCAACCGATATTACAATCAGCTCCAACTCCAACTCCTGACTCTTCCAATGAAGAGCCAAGTGAGGCTGTACTGCTTCTTCGAAAACACGCTACATTTATGTCCGAATGGGAAAGCGTCCAGGAAGAGAGCGAGGTTTTGCGAGAAGAACTTAAGGAGGATAAATGGTTGACCGTGTTCAGAACCGTCACAGAGCAAGCAGATGGCATGATGTCCAGCCTCGAGAAGGCCATTACTCGTTGTCAAGTAAGTGGTGCTAAGTGGCCATGCGGCGAGTTGATTGATAACATGTTCCCAAGGATTTCATTTGGCAGTTTCAACGATATGGGCCTGACGATTCAATGTCCGCCTCCTCTTCCATGACATCTATGGCGTCTGTGCGATCTCAAAAATCGCCACTCAACATGGAGGTCTTTCAATCCTTGCTTGACTCGTATGAGGCCAAGAAGAAGTACGCTATCTCCGCTCAAACGAGCTTCCATACTTGACATTATCCCCAGACACTACATGCCTGCCACCACCAAAGTCCTTTCCATAATTGATAAGGGTGTCCAAGACCGCGTTACGAAGAACGGAGAATGTTTACGGCGCCACGCGGACTCGACCCAGCGATGGAAACACATCAGAGAACGTATCACCCGCACAGATGCTGAAATGGAAGCCGTGCGAAGGATCCTGACAGGTGAAGAAGAGATCACACCAAGCGACAGCGGGTCTGTTGTGTCTGGCCCAACCTCTAAATCGAAGAGCCGCAACGGTTATCTCACTCCGCCGAGCGCCTCGAGCAGTAAGAAAAGTTTTAACCTCAGCGCATCAAGCGCCTTGTCGCGTTCCGTGTCGCCATTCCGCAAGTTTGCTCGAAAGTTTACGGGCAATGGAAAGTCACCCAGTACTGCCACAACTCCTGTTCAACAACCTAATGCGCGGCGCATTCCCTCGTCTGCGCCAACGGGGACCCTTCGTCACCGATCATCTCTATTCGCTCTTACTAGTGGCCAACCTTCAACACCAGCGACACCTGAACGACTCGGCCATAAATATTCTCAGTCTCTCACTCCAGAGTCCACACCGTCGTCCAGAGTGTTAGATCCGGATGCTGTTACAACAATAAAGGCCAAGACCATCACATCGGCAAAGCAGCCATGGAATTCTTCCACTAGGGTTGACGAAGATCAGCGCCCTCGCAGACCCTCCGTTGTTACGCCGCGTCGTTTCGACGGTCCACAACCCACGACACCATTACCGCCGGGAAGTTCCCCATACCAACGAAGTGTATCACGGAGCTCCATGGCATCATCACGCCCATGGTCCCCCATCATGTCCTCGGTTTCTACAGCGGGGTCTACCAATCAGACGCATCCTCAGCGACCGCCATCTCGCTCCCAGGCGGCAAGCCTGAATGCCACATCCCCCCGTTCGCGTCCGAAGACTCCGTCGCATATCCCTGCACCATTACAGTACCACTTCCTCGGAATGTCAGATACATCGTGGGATGACGATGCTGAGCCGACGACCTCTCTGATGCAACGCGCGCTTTCGCCCGACCATTCACCGCCGCGGGCTACGACACCCGGTGGGACCCGGCTGCCAGGTCCGCGCCCTCCAAGCCGTAGTATGATCCCTGCGCCTGTGTTCCAAATCCTCTCGCCATCACGTCCAGGGACCACGCTTTCCAACTATCATGATCACGACAGAGATGGAAGAGAGAGCCCCACCCTGTCACATGCGTCCTTCCGCGCTTCCGCATTGCGCGCACAAACTCCTGAAGTAACTCTGCGCCAGCGCGCCCAGGCCGTACCCTTCTACGGCAGCATCAGCGCCGGAAGTGGGAGTGGAAGCAGCATCACGAACAACAGCCCCCGCGTGACGAGGCACTCTGCCAGCTCGAAGCTCCCACCATCCAGCTTCCGCGAGGCGTCGTCGTCATTGTCGTCGACGCCGTCAGCGCAACGTACGCCATCCCGCCCATCGTCGCGGCTGAGCGACTTTGGCAGCGCAGCGCACCCGCCCTTCATGTACACCCCCAGCAACCCACGGGACCCCCTCGACGCAGAGATAGCCACGATCGTCAACTCGATCGCGCACGGCTTGTTGATCGAGCGCGTTGACCCGCCGCTCAGGACGATCCCGCGCGAAGGTGAAGAGGTCCGCGCGCAATACGCGTTCTCGAATTCGCTGGCGAGGAAGACGGTCACGTGCAGATTGACTACGCTCAGTCGGGCGGGGGCCAAAGGTGAATCGAGCACGGCCACGAAGAAAGTTATGGTCCGTGTCGGCGGAGGATGGCAGGATCTGCAGCTGTATATGCTCAACCGTGCCGCGGGCATGTAAATATCCTCTCGGTGACATGGCAACCTCAAGAGAGAATTACTTACTCTTTTGCCAGTCTTTACACTCGGGTTTAAACTACTTTTTTTCTTTTTCTTTTCACCCTTGCTTTCGTGTTATCATCGCATTCACACTCGCTCGCTTCTGACTGAAAACCTCATGCCATTTTTCCATGTTGCAAAGCAAGAAATACTGTAATTCCCCCTGTCGTACGCAGTCGTGGTAATTAAACATTCATTCAATGTTACCTCTCTACAGGGCGCGATGAAGGGAACGGAGCCTTTTCGTGACAAAGCGACTCCAACTTCAAGTTCAATATGTGGACATCTTAAGGACGTTACGTCGTGCGCAGGCCGTCTCCGCTCCACTCTGCGACTTCGATTACTATGTCTCATTTGCACACATGCATGGCTGCTAATATGTTTTCCTTTGGTTAGCTCAGCATTGTGCAATGGTTGCCTCTCTTTCCACCACTGTTTGGCGTGCGAAACGGGCGAAACGTGCCAGCACGGGAGATCGAGTAGCCAGGCTGGGGTGGGCTCCTGGTGATGGTCTGGGACATGTTGCATTTAAGACGGTCAGGCCTTTCCTTCGGTGAGTTTCTCATTCATTTGACGACTTACGACATGCACGCGTACATTTTTGCTTTAGTTTTAGCTTTAATAGTACCAGTACCAGAATTTCATTACATTCTGTGAGATGTGTGGGAGATCGTCGTTGGATACTATGTAACGTCCCAGTCCAGTCCGCGTGCTCAGCGCTCATCGGTCGTCCACATCCATCTTCCATCTCCAACAATCCCCGAAACCTCGTCGTAAACTCTGTCACACAACCATCGGCCCCTCCATCCTACTCCCAAAACCGCGCGACCTTATTGTCCCTCTCCGCGTCCGGGCCAGCAACCTCGAGAAAGTCGGACGGCCGATCGCGCTTGATGTTCCTCCGGCGGTTGTTGACCGGCTGACGCTGATACGGTGAGTCTGCGTTACCTGGGGGCTGTTGCTGTTGCTGTTGTTGGTGTTGCATAGGCTGTTGTTGCTGCTGCTGCTGCTGCTGCACCTGTGGACCTGCAAAGCCTTGGTTCATCATCGGCATCATCCCCATGGGCATCATCATGTCCGTGCTGATGGCCGTCTGCGCGGCCGCGAGCGCAGCGGCGATCGTCTGTGCCTGTGCGAGTTGCATTTGCAGTTGGTGGTGCTGCATCTCGGCTTGCTGGCGGACGTGCGCCGGCAGTGCGCCCGTGTTTTGCAGCGTGAGCGAGATCTGCTGGATTTGCGCCTGTAGCTGCGGGATGTTGTCCACGATCATCTGGGACATGGCCAGGTCCGCGGGCATGTCTTCTTGTGTGTACAGGCCTGCCTGGAGGTCATCGGGTACGGGAGTCTGTGTGCGCTCGCGCATGAGTTTCGATATGCAAGAGGGGAACGAAATGAGGTGGAGAGAACGAATTCATCACCTGAGAGACCGATCCGACTGGCGTGGATTCGTTCGTGATCTGCCCTTCTTCCTCCCTCTGACTGGCTTCGATCTCCTTCGCGATATAGTCCGCGACCCTCCGGCGCATCGGCCTGTCGATGGCCAGCTTGTCCAGCGAGGCCACCTTCGACGCACAATGCGGACAAATGAAGTCCTTTTCGAGCAGATGCGTCTGAATGCAATCCTCACAGTAAGCCGTCCCGCAACAAGGCGTCTTGACCGCGTCCCGGAGGATCCGATGGTCGATGGGGCAGACGATGCTCGGGTCCTTCGACGGTCGTTCACGAATTTCGGCCTCGGAGAGGCCCTTTGATTTGACGGTTTGCCTTTGCCAAGATGCTCTGCGGGGAACGGAGTGAGTCGATCGGAAAGAAAGGCAGGCTAGCGGGACATATTCACGAGTCTGGTTGCGCGACGACGTAGCCACCTTCTGGCGTCACCATGACTCCTTGGCCTATTCGCGCACCAGTTGGATTGTCGACGGCCTTCAGGAAGCTCCTCGGGATACCTGTCGTCCGTTTTATGCGTGGCTTATTGTCGAACTCACGATCACTATTCGTCGGACAATCTTGGATCCAATGGCCTCTCACCAAAGTCAGACACAAACTCGATAAGGGGGCGCCAGTGACAAAGTACGTACCTTTCTGGCCGCAACGGTAGCACACGTAACTGGGCGGGAGCGGCCTGTCGTTCTGTTGGTGATGTGGTGTAAACGGCTTGCCGCCTCCGCGACCGAAACCCGTTCCACGTGTATTGGTGTAAATCCGGGTCTGACTGAGGAGGGTGGAGAGAAAGAGAAAAAAGGAGGGAAAAAAACAGCCCGCGATGGAACGGGCAGAGATATGTATTAGAGAGATTACTACATGACACGGGAAGAAGCGCCAGAGGCGACACCAACTGTGACATTTTTTCCTGAGTCTCCTCCCAGTTCGCAGACTGAGCTTGGAACATTGCTGCCATCGCGGCCGCCTCGTCTTCATTGCTGGTCGTCGCCAGACTTGGGAGGGGTGTCTACGTATGTGCCACGAGCGTGAGTGGGGACAGAATCAAGCAGACGAGAAGGGCTCGATGGCACGGACCGTGGCATGTTTCGATGATGAGGTTTCCTTGTCGAATCGCCTGGACATGGAACCCTTTCCCCCCCATGACGTGCTGCCTGCCTGGCTGTTGGGCTTCAACTCGGGAGTTGCTGACGTGCCTGGAGCTCCTATGTACATAGCCGCTTTACCCTTGCCAGGACGAGCGGGAGGCACTCGTTTCACCACGACAGAAGAGGACCTCGGAATCATATGCGAGTCGTCCTTAAACTCTGTGAGGGACGATGTGTTCAAAGCGACGACACTGGGTCAGAGATGATAGACGGACCTTCTCCAGTTGAACCGTCGAACATGATGAGGTCAAAATCTGTGGCTTTTCCAAGGTTGTTGGCGAGAATGATTTCTTTTTTAAGCTCAAACACAGAGATGCTGGTGCCATCGAAGGACACCTTAGACTCCTCTCGCTGAGACTTGAACTTGTAAAAGACGGAAGAGGCCATGTGGCACAGATATCAATTAGAAACAATCTGCTAAGGTGATACAAATAACAAAGATTAGAGGAAACGAAAAGTAGTGCGAAGGTTGTTTCGAGTAAGAAATCAAGTTTGTTCGCTGTTCGCTGTTCGCAGTTGAGTCGGGGTTACGCCAGTGCGAGCTCACACCGCACGTGATCTTTTGCGTATCACGTGATCAATATACGTATTTTATTTATTTATTGTCAATCGTCAAATACGCGCCCAACATGATCCGTGCCTTCAATTCACGTTACAACGAGCACCTTCTCAAGCCCTCGGACAAGCAGTCGTTTGCTGTGTCATTTCCTTTCACCTCATTGACTGGCCGGTCAAGCACCTCCGCAATGCGCTTTGCAAGCGCCGATGGTTCCTGTTGAAGTGCGATCTCTAGGAACCAGTCCTTGCCAATATAATTTCTCAACCTGTGGACACCGTGTCACAAAGTCGGAAAGACAAAACCGATGTTATCATACGCACCCATCAGGCAGGATTATGACGACATTCTTCCCCGGCATCTGAGCAATCTCGCGTCCCTTCTCAGAGCGTAACCAAGCCAGCGCACCCGTGAGAGCACTCCCACTGCTCCCGCCGACAAGCGCACCCTCATGCCGCATGAGCATTTGCACCGCCGCGAAAGCATCTCTATCATCCGTTTTTACCCACGTGTCGATGATACCAGGCTCTTGCGTGAGCACGTCCGGGATAAAGTCATAGCCGATACCTTCGACTTGGTACGAACAACCTTTCCCTGCCTCGTTCAAAGCGGCGGGTTGGGAGAGAATGGAACCAACCTGGGTGGACATGTGTAAGCCGAGACCATTTCGAGGAACAAAAATGCGACCAACGGGGTCCACGCCGACTACAATGCAGTCTGGGTTGTGAGCTTTCTTGATTCCCTTTGCAATGCCGGAAATCGTTCCACCTGTTCCCGCACCCGCAACGACGACATCCACCTTTCCCGACGATGGATGGACAGGAGTTGGGGGTGTTGACGTCACGGCTTCGATGATCTCGGGCGCAGTAGTGAGTTCATGAGCGAGTGGGTTATTCATCTATACGCAATGTGTGAATGGTGGAAGGTGCATGTATTAGCCCAACATACGTTGCGATATTGATCGAGAATGATGCCACCGGGAATATCTTTTTGCAGCCGGAGTGCGACGCCTTCAGGCATGCGAGTTCATTTGGACTGACCCAGAAGCAATAAACATGTGCACTCTACCTATATGACTTTCCGGTGCATCCCAAGCGGCCTCATTTG
>QFFA01004758.1:0-14370 GCA_003316565.1 Russula foetens | reverse complement strand
ATGGACTCCCCTTGCAGGTACGTCACGGCCAGACAATTCAGGGCGGGGTCATCCTAGGGAAGGTGGAAGGTGGAACACAAAGGTCGCGTCAACAAAAAAGGGAGAGATCTCAAAGAGATCGCTGAACACCGCAATCAAAGGCGAGTCTATAAAGAGTATAATTCGGGGAGCAGATGACGAGAAGATATCACCAGACAAATAACTTAGTCACGTCCCATCGCTTGCTAACGAAGAGAAAGCTCACACCTACAGCTGAATCGAGTTTGTATCGAACGGATCCAGTGCGACAGTTGATCTTAGAGGGATTCGGCTACGAATACACGCCCAAGGACAGGAGGTGAGCCATGGGGGGTTGGGAAAGCCACACTGCCAGTGAACTGCACGTACCAAACTTGCGCCAGAACGTTGCTTTGATTCTGGGCGCCATACTTTGTGTTCGCCCTCAGAACGTCGACTGAAGGCGTACACCCATTGCACATCGTCGTCCCCATATCGCGATTCGGTCTGTATCCAGGCTGCTTCCTGAGTCGTACATCGGGCTTGTTATCTCCAAGAGCAAACCCGCATACAACCTTGCGTGAGCGGAACGGCGCCAACCAAGCTGTTCCAAGCGACACGCCTCTCCGCGACCTCAATCAAGGCCTTAGTTGATCCCAATGCGCATGTGAACGACGTGGGGTTTGCGCGCGCTACGCTCGAAGCGCGACGAACGCGGCGGACTTGTTGGAATGTTTGCAGTCGAATGCGATTTTGATTTTTTCCAGTAGGCTACATGGCCAAGCGCATCACAACGTGACATGATATGGTGAATGATGTCCGTCTTTCTGAACCAGTCACAGTGTGAGAGGACGAAATCAAAGGGGGAGATAGTGGCGACGCGTCAAGGGGGATCTCATTGGTGCGAAACGAAGAGACGGATCTGGATCAACGAACAAAGCGCACGACTGACTGGGTGGATTCACACCGTATTGGGACAAGCACCCAAAAATTAAAGAGCGTGCACGTACGAGACGGGAAAACGGAGACATGAAAGATGCCATATTTGTACCGCCGCGAGTGTGCCGCGTCGCTTGTCGGGCGCAGGAGATACCCAGCGAGCTGGTACTAAGCAATCGTCACATGCCGTCAACGACCAGCCCCATTAGAACGACGACAGAATAAACCTACGAGGGGTGGATCATGCATTTGGACTGATTGTTCTCTTACAAATTAACCTTCGGTGACCGTGTAGATGAGGGAGAACAGCGGGCGTTTTGTCGGGAATGTAAGGAAGGGATGCAACAAAGAAGCACGACGAAGCCGATGTGGAGGGTGGGGGAAGGGGGAAAAAAGAGTCGGCTCGCCCTCAGATGAATCGAGGGGCCCGATCTTGCGTCTTGACTTTTGGGGTGCTGTAATTGACAGGGACCTCTCCATCAGCGTCTCCGGCCTCAGGGCCCGTTGCATTGCATTTGCCGCAGACGCCGCATTAATTGTTCCAAAGATAGGGGGTCACCGCCATCAGTGAATTTGTAACGGAGGCATCGCTCTCGGGCTGATTCGGGCGCCACCACGTACCACCATTGCCGTACTTCGACCAGAATCCTGGATGTCAAGCCCGGATGATTCCCAAAAAAACTCTCTACAGCCATCCTCGCTTTCGGCAGCCCTAGTCCCGGACCATTCGCCCGTGCTTTCGTGCTTGTCTCCTCAATAGATGTTGAGAATCTATCTTCTCCGCACGTCAGGACATTAACTGCGCGATTGGTTTGGCGTTACTGAGAGAAGGGGGACCATTTTTTTGGACTGAGGGAAGGGAGGGAAGGGACAGCAAAGCAAAGCAAAGGAAGAAACAGAGACAACCGTAACCAATTGATGTACAAACCCATGTTGGTACAGTGCGGCCCACCAAGTCGAGGGAAGGCCCGAAATGCGAGTTCCGGATGTTGACCAGGTCCTATGGGGAGTCCCATCAGTCTAGTACTTCACAGAAGTCGCTTTGTGGCATCGTATTTCTAGACCGTTTTTTTATGACAGCGTATAGGCGTCCCCTCGAGAAGAATAGTGTGGGGAATTGATAAGATTCGCCTATTAACCATGAAGCTTGAAGGTCTGCGTAGGTGCCCCCCCGTCATGAAAAGAAAAAAGATCGTCATTCATGTCTTTAAAGTGGACTAATGAACCAAAAGTGAGGAGGAAAGCGATTACCAACGCAGCGCAAAACAATTCTGAAGACCAGTGTCCGCGCCTCCCCCGTGGAAACCAGAGTGGTACCCTAATCGAGATTGCGACTTTCTGGAGCCTCTGGGCCATGAGATAAGGAATGAGGAATGAGAACGTTGCATACACATCCCGGGGAGTGCGCAGGGTGGGCGACTGATAAAGGTGGATAACCTGAAGATGGTGCCGCCCGCGATAAATTGTGAGATCCACGATAAAATGACCATTCATACGCACAAGGACACAAATACGTTCCCATATCGTCTACACCGCGAGTATCCAACGCGCAACTTCCCGTCATCGAGTCCCCAACGGATTCCCCAACCTCGCATCCGGGAAAAGCGAGCGGGCCCATTGGCGAAGCCAGCCCGCTGCGCTACCTTCCTTCGGGGCAAGTGGACTGTGAGATTGAGACCGCTTCCAGGTGAAGGACCGTAATAAGGGCTGTATAAAGATGGACGCAGTACCCCTGTGCAGGCCATGGCCATGTCAAGGAGTTACTAAGATCGGCGGCACGCGACGCACCAAAGTACGCCCTGCAGCAGTGGGTTTATCACTTGATCTCTGACCGTAACCAAAACGACAGATTTCCAACCGGGACCCGCAGCTGCGAGCTTGGCCAAGTACGTCGGCTCGAAGCGCAAGTCCGGGATCACGGACGGTTGTAGATGCTTTGGCATGTGCGCCTCATGCTTTGGACATGACGGAATGCGACCCTGATGCTCCGCATGGCTTCGAGAAAGAGCGAGATGAGTGATGTAGTCTGAGCGTGAACCTGGGTGCCAATGTTCCCTGGACATGACTGTGGTTGGTGTGCAAGGCAAGACAACAAGACCAGACAACCAACTATTAACCTTAACCTTAAGGCCCCCCTAACCCGAATCGCTCGGCATCTACCGAAATCTCTCACGACCCCAACAAACGCTTATAAATAATGCTCAACACGAAATAAAAAGATGAAGGGACGAAGTGTCTACCCTGGGGGTTCTTGCATCCAAGGACTAGAAATCATCCGTGGCCATCATTTACTTGTTCGTCTACTTCCTGACTCGTCCTCATCGGCACGGCAATGTCATCCTCGTTGTCCTCATTGCCGCCCATCATCATCGGCCACGCCATTCATCTCTTCATGCATCACGTTGATTCTACTTGTCATATTTGTCTTATGGACCCTAGTTGGGGCTATGTAACTTGCGCAATGTACTAGTGTGTTGAGCTGGCTCATCTTTTGTGGTGGGCAACCTCCCGGACTCTGCCGTGCGCTTACTGTGAGACGACATTGGTTAATCGGGATGAGTGGTGGCCAGGCGGCTGCGTTATTCATCTTTGGTTTCGACTGACGCTCATGCGCATGTTCCGGAATCAGGATTGATGTCCCCACAGTCGTTCAAACGTTCAAACGTGTATGGACATGCGTCGCTATGTCAAGCATCATGATTATGTAGGCCACTGTATCACCATCGATTCACAAATGAAAACAACACTACACAACGAACATCATTTACGCACCACGATCGTTGAAGTGCTTCAATACCACACGTGATCATGTCTCTTGTGCCTAACAATATTAATGGGCTTACCGCCAAATGGATGCCCAAGGCCTCAGCCCCACGGAACGATTTTAGGTATTACGGTAATGAGGCGGAAGTTTTACTATAGAGTTAACAGCGAGAGAAGGAATCACGATGGGCTCGTGAAGAGGATCGCGTCGCATGCCCGCGGCAACACTTCCGCGGAACGAGCCTGCGTGAATAGTTTAGTTACTTCCTGTGTAGCTGCATCCGTCATGGCCATGATGCTGGCCATACATTCTTGTTGTAAATCCTAGACACAGCAGTTGGTTTAGGAAAGAAAGTCGGACCCCACGGCCGCGGCCTCAAAAGGCTCCCTGCAATGCGCGGGTCCATGCTAAGGTCAGAAAACAAAGGTGTCTAGACGCGCAGGAACACGTACTGCGTCCACTACAAGATCAACACATTACGGATGTCCATCTTGTACTTTGGAAGTTTAAAACTAATGTAGAATACCAAGGGTTCTCACCCCTCTGTTGTCACTTTCGGGATTGGAATTCAGTCAAAGCCCACATAAACCATACCCCGTAGCGTTATCTAGACCTATTCAGGTGAATATGCCCTCCATAATTTTTAGAAAAGTGCCCAACGTACTGAGATCCTCGTGACCCACAAAGGGGTGGCGTGTGAGGGCTTCGATCGTAGTCCGAGAAATCGAAGTCCGAGCTGTACCCGACCCAACAAGACCCATACACCACGTTTAAGGCCTCGGGAGTCAGCCACGGATAACCTTCTGTCACACTTCCAGTTCCGCAGTACTGGTATACCAACATGTCGTCGCAAAGGTCTGCCACTGCGTACCGCGAGTCCCAGAAGACACGGACATCCTAGGGCTCGGTATCACTCGTATAATGAGTAGCCTGTGTTGATCTGGCGTATGGTTGCGTGAATCGGACAAGGAGCCCTGAGTGGGTGTTCTCGCGAAATTAATTGGATTCAATAACTGGAGCGCTACCAAGCCTGAGTTCCACCGAACGAACCATGTGGGTGCTAATCTTGAATCATAAACCCAGACAATGTTATGCTGGCAACGGTGGTCGAATCAGAATTTTTCGCTGGCTCCAGGATACCACGTCATGGATGGCGGCGCGCCGGCCACGGATGCTTTGTAACTTTAGTATGTAATCGAGACGTATGCACAGCTTCAAATGATGTTAGCTTTGTCTCAAGTGGGTGTCCTGAGTTGGAGAAACTCACGAATCCCAATGACGGAACGTTATCAAATGGTTGCGAGACTCGCATCTCCCTACAGACAGCGAGGTATACCAGGTGATGGCCACCAAATCATCTCTTATGGGTCATGCTGGGAGGTGTGTTCATCTGCTGTGTAGTCGTCATGAAAAGAATGTCGTGGACAGCGAAGCGCAGTCAGTCCTATAGAAATGCCACGACATAAGAATGGAAATAGGGTACCGGTCCATGTAGCCCCCTACCATACACTGTAGACTAACCATCACATGGCGGATTTCGCGCCAAACCTACCACGTGTTCGTGGATTCGATGGACCGATGGACTCGAAGCAAGCTTCGGCCGAGCAGCATCCATTGGAGTTGAGCTAACAAAGCATCGCGCAAATCCCTCGTCGGAGAGGGTCGACATCTCCGCGGAGGAATGTTCTAAGGGATTCGGTGCTGGTCATCCGGTTGTTAAGATGTCACCACTGCGCTCTAGGTCGGTCTGCTGTTAAGAATAGACAGAGATCGGCGAGACCGATGCGCGCGAGAATCGAGCTTCTCAAAATATTGTTACCATGCCAATGTCGCGCGGACATACAGCAGAACAGCACGGTGTACGGAGGCGAACACCATAATAGAACACGTAAATATCCGCTCACCGATGATCGCACTCTGGCGTGTTTGTTTACATTTCACCACAACAGACAATTCTGTTGTGGACTCGAGGTTTGAGAGACTTTGATCAGACATTTCCGTCAGGTAGCGGATACTGCAGAACCCAACGAGAAGTAACGACATCAACGTTGATAAACTTTTTCGAGAGGGATTTACTCGTAGGAGCACCGGTGGTTCCTGGAGGAGAAGTGCGACAACATCACGAGATTTAAAAAAAGTCGTGTGCGACGCCACAAACCCTATTGAATACTTCTCGAGATGCAGTGGAGCACCTACCCATGATACCACTTGGGGTTGGGGCGTCGGCTTCTCGTACACCGCCTTTCTGTCATAAAAAGAGAAGGCGAAAGCCCGAGGGAGGCTAGGCCTGCAAATAGAAACCTCCTCTTGCCCAACTCCCGGTGCGGGTATACATCGCTTCAGCCCAGCGGCGGCAATATTCGAGTTGGGGATTCCGGTGTTGCGATAAAAAAGAAACTAGATGATTTTCGTTATTGGGATCTCAGAAAGATTTTGGGATGAACGAAGCACGAGTCGTGGCACACCAATCCGGCCTCTGCAGTTAGTTTTTTGATCTGCCATGGTAAATAAACATTTCTGATAACCATTTCTGACTGCCTAGGGAGAAGCAATGCAAAGAGTTGGCGGGTAGCATTCGGTTTCTGTCTGCTCCGTCCCGAAGGAAGACGGCTGGGCGCGAATGAAGCCAGCCTCCCGTTGTTGACTTATATTTTCACGGCAGATCTCCATTCGGTAGTTAAATGAGGATGACGATGTCGGAAGCGGCTAACAGCTTTCAACCTTGCAAGCATTTCTGTTAGTTGTTATACAGACGCAGAGGGAGTACTTACCTACGGCCCAGTCCGCAACTTGTGAATAAAGAATCACGCGATACGAACGGTAGTCTTTCAGTGGAGTGGAGTGGAGTGAGTTTGCTATGTAGTGGTGCCATTCAAGTTCTCGGTAAAGTTTCTGGAGATTCGTTGCCTGGTGAGTCGTGAGACATTAATTCTAGACTGCTCAGTGTGTTCATTCACAAATGAAAAGATTTGTCGAGACGGCGCCTGTTGATGATATTTGTTTGTATTTGGGCTATTTTTACCTAGCGACCTCGAGGTGCATACAATTCAATTCAACTCCAACATCTGAACTCGTGAGACGGAAACTACTCCCAGCTGGAACCCTTCGCTCTAGTGCTGAGAAGTAGCCGCAACGTCAGCGGCTGGGGCTAATTCTGAGATTAGAACACGCTAACCCTTCCTGCCTTAGAACATGCGTGGTTAATGCGCCCCAGGACATCAAAAGGGGTTTTTACCATTCGATGAGCCGTGACGCAAGCGCCTCCCCGATTGGGAGACATTCCCTACTACCCCCTCAGTAGCACTCTCAGATGATCACCGGTGGAAATGGAAGGAGGACAGGACCGAGCGGGGAATGTGAATGGCGTTAATCGAAGGTGTTGTATTTGGCTGCCATTTACAGTCACAGAAGCTCATCTCCCTCGGTGACATTAAATTTTCAGGGAAATTCATGCAAGCGGCGTCGTTTTCCAGACATATCCGGTGTGTGACTTGAATTCTCCCTTACAAAGTCGACGGTTCCTTCGCTCTGGATTTCCATCGAGAACCGGATTCCCAGGCCTGCCTCAGAACCTCATGGGCACGGGTCGTAACTTACGTGTCGTAATTTGTGCACAGTTCAGAAGCATTGGCGTTATGTGTTTGTCGGACTGTAGGGGAAAGAAGACGTGCTCATCATTCGTTGACAGTTCCTGCGGCCTCAGGGCGGCTTACCAACATACCATAATGCATTTCGGGCGCAACGTCGGACCGTAACACGCTTCCCTCACAAACACATAATGGGATGCCGGATCCACACTTTACCCTTGTGGGGGTATTGCACTTTCAGCCCCTCGATCAAATGTTCCTGTTGGAAGAGAACCAAACGTCACCGTGATCGTGGACACCCAGGGCAGTGGCCGAGTGGCCCCTAGGACATGTTGGGGACCACATGGAAAACAACCGGAAATTTGCTGTTATTCGGAAAGTCGACCACGCCGCAGCACACTGGGCGCAAAAGCCATTGCGCTTCGCCAATTGCCACTTCGTAACTACAAGATCGCGAAGCCAGAAGAGCGACGGAAATAGCAAGTACTTTGCGTCAGCTTACGCGAACCGGCGTCATGACGTGTTCTTGTGCCTTGATTCCCACCCGCCACAGTATACTACGCCCCATGCGGCGTAAGCGTAACCAATGATGCGGGGGAAGTAGTGGGCTCACCTAGACCCTGCAGCAACCCTGCTTTAGACGTGTCAACGGTTATGCGAAATGAAGACATTCGCTCTATCCGGGGGGCAAGAACCTTATTGCACCCGCCCATACGCCTGGAACGGCCGCCGTTTCATACACTATACAACAATCAACAAAAAGCCTTACACAATTGAAGGATCGCCAAGCAAGCTAATCGCTGTCCGCCACCACCACAAGTACCACCACCAGGGGTGTCTCGAGCCTGGGCCTGGGCACCAGAACCGGCTCGCCATTCAGTATGAAAGCTGTCGATTCGACTGACGCGCTCAGAAAGCGAGACCATGTTCTAGGACCCTCGCATGGACGTAAACCAGGAACCAGTTGTCTCGCTTTGTGCTCGGGCCATTTTTGCCCTTCTCGAAATTGCAAGAGCACTTACCGCGTGCTAGTGGCAGTTGCGTTCGGTTGACAACGACATGACGGAATAACAGCAACTGACAATGGGGATCTCGGTATCCAGCCAACTACTAGTAGCGAAGCCAGTCGTCGGACCATTCTTTATTTGACTCATTGCCAAACAAGCGATGTTGTGACCTTCTGACGAGTGGGAGAAGAAATGATCTATCACGCTCACTGTTACATCGACCGAGGCCGAGAACATTTCCGTCTTCATGCCGATCAAAAAGATGAAAGGATTCTTCCCTTCTTGACGGAGTGAGTGTCTTGCGCCCGTCGCGACGGAACTCTCCGCAGCCGCAGACGAGTTTGCATCCCTTGACGCAATCGCAGTTCCAAAATATCTTCTGATCTCGCTCAACAAAAGGATCGAATCACGCGTTCGCTCTGCTCTGGGGTACTTCTCTCGCCTATGAAGTGAGGGACTAAAGGAGAACAGGTGCGTACTCATTCGTCCCGCGAAGTTCAATGATTCCAAACTTCTACCGTCGCCCCTTTTGTGCATTTATCAATCGTCAAGGTAGGACACCACATGCTCTCCTCCACACACCATACGTCATCTCCAGGCTCAATTCAACCCCCAACGGGGTGCGCCACGACCCTGCATCAAGCAGCCGAGACTTTCGACGAAAGGCCGAGGGAAAAGGGCACGAAAACGTAACGTTGACATTGACCACAAGCTAGCTTAGGGCCTAGCCTGCTGACTAGCGGTGGAGGGTTCCGCGACACGACGATCAGAACATGAACGAGGTGACGCCACGACTCCTTGTCACGGCCGCTCCGAGTCGGCAGAAACCGTACGGCAATCAAACGTTGGGCCTCGATACATCGCAGTTGAGCCCCGATTCTCGAACAGAGGTGAAAAGATAATGTGGTCGTTCTGTGAACGAGACCGAAATGCGACGTGACGTGATGTGAAACGGTAAGGCGTGGTGCTGTCCTTTGTCTGCGTCTGCGATCTCAGCTTATGACGATGACGTGAGAGGAGACGGTTGGTGTGTTCCACATTGCGAAGTGTGTGTTGTTTGGGTGCATGTCTCACTTTCGTCTCTTCACCCATATCCCAATATGACGTACAGTACGCGCGTATGGGTACGTCCTGTCCTGTCCTATTCACCTGCGCTCGACCGACGTCTGCGTCGTAGGGATTCAGTACCTTGTACGGGTACAGTAGAATGTAAAGCGTATTTGTTGACCCACTATGAAACTCAATACAAAGAACATTCTAAATATGTCGACGGCGATATCGTTCTTCTTCCTAGGCTCATTGACGTGATGAGGTGCCGTTTAATTGGGTGTGAGCCGCCTTCGAATTCCCGGGTCGCCCCGCAAATGACTCACAAACTCGGGTATAAGTGCCATGGCAGTACAGTACAAGTACGACATGTTATGATACAACGAGCTATCTCTTTTAAGGCCCGGCCGACATGCAGTACATACATAGGCCGACGGAAATGAAATGACCAAAAAAACAATGAAAGAACCCGTGCCCAGTGACAGGTTTTCTCATCATTCGTCCTCCATCATCGTCATCATCTGAATCCAATACAGTCATCCGGAACCGGAACAACACATTATCCCCTACAGGATGCCAAACCCCTGTATCACCTGAACAGTCTCGTGTGTCTTAAGCGGTTACGGGCAACTTAACTGAGAACGCCGACGGGACGGTGCAACGCCCAGTGAACAACAAACAATACGTATACAGTATGTACGGTCCTTTATTCCCAAATATAAATGAATGTTATTCAATTGGATGGATTGATGGGCCCTTGGAGCGCGAAAGCGCCCTTCGATGACTGTAAGAGAAACAATGGATATATATATATATCTTTTCTTCTTTGGGTTAGAGACGCTATTTGCTACTGGGTTAACTACTACACCGCTCGTCGTACAACAACACCTCCGACTGACCGCATGCGATAATCGATATATGAAAGGCCAAGGCAGTCAGTCAAGCGCCATGAATAGGCATGAATGCGAGATAGAGATGAAAGAAAGAAAAAAAGCGAATAAGAAAAAGGAATAACACAAACACGGGAAGGAGAGGGTTAGAGGTGGGGGTAGAGAGATGGGCGCAAATGTGGAGGTTCCTCCAGTCGTCGAAATGTGAGAATATCGTGGTGTCATGGGGGGCGCTAGGTGAGCCGAAGCCCAAATGTGAAGGTGGGTGGGGAGATTCGTGACAGTGGTCGTAAAATGGCAAGGAGAAAAGAGAAGCTTCTATATAGGAACAGTGAGAGGGAGACTGCTATGCGGCGGAATGACAGGCCCATGAGAAAGAAATGAAGAGATGAGATGGAAAATGAGAGATGGGATCGGACGACACCCCAAGTCGCGAAACCTGCAAGGAATCCGACCGAGGGGTCCCTAGTACCCGCCTGCGCCGGCACCGACGCCATCCGCAGAGTAGCCTGACCAGTCACTGGGGAACATGGGCGGGTGAGGTTCGGGGAGCAACATCGGGGGATGGATGTAAGGGTTCAGGAAATGGTCGCCTTCAGACATCCCTGTCGAACTATGTAAAAAGTCCATCTGCACGTCGCTGTCAGATGAGGAAGTTGGCGGGAGCATCGGGGGGTGGATAAACGGTGAGCCGTGCGCCTGAGGGAGCATGGGAGGATGCCAGTACGTGCTGTAGTACCCGCCCGGTGCGGAATTGTGGTTGGTGTTGGGTGCGTTACAGCTCCCACCGTTCATGTTCGGACTGCTGCAACCGGTGACGTTCGGCGGTGAGCTGCTCGAACCCGAAAAAGAGAAATCCATCGAGTGACGCGCCGATCCAGACGCAGACGTCGCGCTCGAGAATCCGCTGCCGTCTCCGAACGAGGAGAACGAGACGGCCGAGCTCGGTGGTTCCGTCGCGGAGTCGTTGCTCATCCGTCTGCGCTTCGGTGCACGCATCTCGATGCCGTTCTCCCCTTCGGATGTATCCCCGCTGCTGGTGGTGTAGTCCGCGGAATATAGTTGGGAGAGTAGATCTGGATGGTATGGGCCGGGGAAATTTGACAGGTTGAGCGAAGGATAGCTGTACGCATTACTGCCGCCGAGGGCGCCAACCAATTCGCTCTGTGTCGGTGGTGCATACCCGAAGTTGCCGTTACCATTCGCCATACCGTTGTGACCACTTGTAGGGTCAGCGTCGAGGTCATCAAACGGGCTGGGGTTGGGGTCGATCGCAAGCGTGGGCGAGACAATGCCATCCGTGTCTCCCAACGGAGATGGCCGGCGCGATGCACCTGGACTCGCAGAGGGAGTCTCCGAGGTATTGCCGCTGCCATTTCCGCTGCTACTGCTACCGCGGCGAGCGTCATGGCGGGAGCGCTTGCGAATCACGTCGGATTTCATCGAAATTGGACGGGCGGAGCCATGAAGTTTGAAACTTGTCACAGATCAGCCAAGAAGCTCTAACAGGAAAGCGTGGTGAAAACGTACTACAAGCCACAACTGTACATCGTCAGAAAACGATGAACGTGGTAAGTAGCTGTCGAGAATGGATAGGATTTGGAACGCATACGCATTGCACACCGTCTTGCCTTCATCGTCCTTGCGCCAAAGGGGTGTGGCAGTTGTGTGGCAGTTGTAACATTGCGCTACATCTCGGATCATTGAGCTTATGCCGCCTGAGATGAGATTCACACAGAAGGGCGACGGACCAACAATATCGGACGACTCTGGCCGGGGTGCTGCCTGAGAGCGACCCTCGCCATGGTTGTTCCTCATGCTCTTCGGGCGCGGACGCTTATGCTAAGTCGGACGTCAGGCGATGCACAAGGGACCTTCAAAGAGGGGTGCACATACCAACTTGCAGTAAAGGCCACATGCGTTGCAATTTAGTTCGTCGTTCAGGCCGCGACGCCAAAGGGGCGTGTGGGTGGCACCACAATTCGAGCACTCAGCCTTGACACCTCCGGGGGCATTGTTGCCGGTTGTACCTGTCGACGGGAGCGTCGTCGAAGAGTTGGTCACGGTCGCACCGGGCCCAGACGAACGTGTCGTCGCACCTTGGGTGCGGACGCTGAGCGTCGGTCTTGATGGGTTGGAACCCGTAGGGGTATCGCTGCGGTGGCCAAGTTTTGAAGGGGAAACCGTCTGCTCCTGCTGAGAGGCGCGTCTGGCAAAGTGGGCTTGCGAAAAGGCAGGGTGGTGGTGTTCGAACGCCTCGCTCTTCATGTCGATCTCCGTCTCGGTTGCCAGGTCCAGCTGGCGGGTATGGGGCTGAGGTTCTGTGGTCGAGGCGGGAGGGTACGAAGGGACGGGCCATGCCTCGGAGCAGTCGCCGGGCTCCATGAGGAGTTCGTCGAGAGGGAGCTCGATCGTGGGGCGGATGATGTCGAAGGAATCTGAAGTGGGGACAGAGTGACGGACGCCTTCGCCGTAGTTCATCGGGTTCGTGACGGTGGGGGTAGGGAAGAGAAGAGCAGAGGGGCCAAAGTCGGTTGAAAAGAGGGTGGGGAAGCGGAGGAAGGCATCTTGAGGACTAGAGGTGGTTGTGGCAATGGAGATGTAAACGTCCTTGCGGTCGTGCGTGTCCTTGTCGTTGTGCTGCGAATCGGAGGGTGTTAGTGAGGTCGGATCGGGGTGAGTGTCTTCTTGAGTGGCAGTGGACCTTGTGATGGGTCGGCTTCTGCGGGCGACATTGTCCTTGAATTCTGCCGAGGGCTTAAGGTCCGGCTTCTGTACGGGGGTAGCGGAAGCGGTAGGTGTGGGCTGATCGACTGAGAAGGTGAATTGCATGCGCTTGATCGTGCCGGGACGGCCATTGACGTTGGCCTCGCGGGAACGTTCTTTCTCCGCCGCACGCTGTCGGATGATGTCCGTTGAGTGGTTTCGCTTGAAACCGGGTGCTTCTAACTCTTCGATGCTCCTAGTGAATTAGGAAACGAAAGATGAAAGAGAACACGAGGAGGAATAGGGGACATGATGGAGAATGCAACGAGGCGAGGGGAGATGAGGTGAGGTGGGGTGGTAGCGATGATGATGATGATGATGAACAACAAACACGAGGGCGAGGGTCAGCGGGGGAATACGGTAAAGGCGGGGGCGGAGAGGACGGACCGGCCCTTCTCCTTGTCAAGCTTGTCGCTCATAGATTTGCTTAGTCTCTTGAATTCGCGCTTCGACTTTGCACTGTCAACGTCGACCATGAGGTTTTGGAGGTGCCATAGACGCCAGCTGAGGTTCTCGAGACGCTGGCCTTGTTCGAGGAAGCTGGCGACTTTTGTGCAAACCTATGAGTGGCAAGTCAGTCATTAATTAATGGCGGTGGGTGAGGGAAGGGACGAGGGGAGGGAGATATGACGTGAGAGGTGAGACGAACCTTCCATGTCTTTGTGAGAGCATCGGCGTCGCCGAGGTTTGAAAAGGCGATGAAGGATTTGTTTCCCTGGAAAGGATGAGGCATTATAGGAAAGAGGGAATCAATGTTGAGCATTGAGAAGGGGCCGGAATGGCAGGGGGAGTAAAAGTGGGAAAACAGACTTTGAACTTGAGATTTAAGATGGAAGGCATTTAAAGAACGGAATTGAGGGGATGAGGGAAGTGAGGGACGGGGAGGGGAGAGAGAGAGGAAAGGAGGGAAAGGGCGGGTCGTGGAGGGAGGGGATCTTTGAGTGGAATTAACGGTTCGCGCGTTGAGCCTTGAGGAGAGCCTTAGCACTCTTTACAGCACTCTCAATCTCAAAGTATAATAATATTATTTTTTCGAATCAACTCCGATTCACCCTTTTTCGGTAGCTCCAGCTCGCCGATGCAGCCGACTTGACTCCGGCCGAGAGATATATCCTCGACTCGAGGCAAAATAATCATCATTCCAAATTCAAAATCTACTGCCAGGGCTTCTTTCCGCGGACTGCCCGTCCTTGCCACCGTTGACTCATGATGGCACCCTACCCTCTCTTTGTTACATCTTGCCCTCATATCAAATTTCCAACGAAAAACCGCCCCCCGCCTCTCAAGCCTCCAGAACATCTCGTTATCCTCTAGAACTTCTTCTACTCCATCTCTCTCCGCTCCCAGCTTCATACGTCCCTATGGCGCTCAAC